>RJWH01001133.1:0-283043 GCA_004363575.1 Solenodon paradoxus
ACATTTTATGAAACGCAATATTCTGTGGAAGCTGGGTATACAAAGTAGACTGAATGGAGTTGCGTGCTAACACATGGTGTGACTTCCCGCCCTCCTCATTCTAGAACTCTAGGTCTGCAGTGAACTCAACTTGAGGAGAAGTATACACTCCATAGTAAGGTGATGACAGAGGGTTCTCCATACACTGGAATCACCCTATTTTTTCCAGCTTTTTCTCCTATCATGCCTCTTGTTCAATAGTTCCACGTTAGCAAGTATGCTCCGCAACTTTGGGTCTCCATACCGTTCATCCACTCTCCCCAATTCCATGAGCTAATTACCTCTCAATACCAATACACTTCTTAATACCATCACCTTGAGCATTAGGTTTGCCTCATGAATTTTTGGAGAGCACAAACATTCAAGCTATAATAAATCGAACTTCTATTAAAATACCATTTTGATAAAACCATTTGATTTTCTAGCCAACACCAATCCTGATGACTGTATACAAGGTTTATGAACACTGGTTTCTTTAACTAGCTTCAAGTTTTATTTTAACACGTTCTCTGAATACAAGTGAGCAGGTCTCAAATCATTTTTACTTATATAGCATGCCCCTGGAATCCTTTCACGGCTCCTGTCATGCATTGTCCTGGAATTTGGTGAAGACCACCTGCTACCTGAGGCACAGAGCCCTCCTGTGACACATGAGGTGTGCCCTAATACTGCAACAGTCATTTGGCAATGTCATTTCCCACAGGAAAATGTTTATTACCAACTTTCTCAGGGCCACTGAGTAGATCTTCACTACCTTACAGTGGTTTGGCTGGAATCTCCTGTTGCTATGGAATAAAGCATGTACAGTTACCATATACTTGCCTCTAAAATGAGTGATGTGTCATCAGACAGTTGGACACCATGATGTGCAAAAGACCCTCTTCAGGGAGGGACCTGCTCTGGCTGTGAGCATGCTGATCACTGCTGACCACAGGCAGCCTACAGTGTTAGCCCCTTAGGGTGCTTCAGCAATAGAGGGTTTCCTAATCAATGGTTATAGTCATTCCCAGGTAGACTCACATCTAGTGACTGATTGCCTTGTGAGTCCAAAAGCCTGGCCATTTCAGCCTAACTCCAGACAGTTCGAAGTGCCATTCTATCTCTGTGTGGGGTTGGCTGAACCTGACCTCATTTCCACTCTTCCTTCTGACTCTTCTTCCTTCCTTCTCAATTCCATAGGCATTAAGCACATGGGTGATCCTTTTTTTCAAAAATTGCTTTATTTTTATTAATGAAAGCAGACAAAACACAAAAAAGAGAAAAAAGAAAGGAAGAGGGAAAATAAAAAGACAGACCCCCGCTCCACCATGTTAACCTAACCCTCACTCCCTTTCCTTTTGACAATCTCAGACTTGTTGTAATACTCTGAATTTTATTCACTTTCACTCTCTTGGTGTGTTTGCACTATTTCTCCATATTACCATGTAGGTAAGATCATCTAGTATTTGTCTAACTGGGCAGCTCATTGGGTAATTTGTTGGTTTGGGGCAGGGCCTGAATGAATGAAGGACATAGGGATATGTAGGAATTTTGAGGGGAAAGAAGGCTTTCATGAGGCCCCTGCTTAACAGATGTGGAAATCTGACATCTGAGGAGTCTGGAGATGAGAGATGCTGGACTGCAGAGAGTCAGAATTGATGATCATTGAGAGGCCTCCTGAAAAGAAGCTGATCACTCAATGTCTTTGATTAGACTCAGAAGTATAATAGTTTTTATTCAGGATTCAGGCCAGTGTATTAACACGTCTTATGTTTTCTATATTCTGGGGCTTTGACAATGGAGGTCTTGCTGACCCTAGATGTACTAATATCCTAGAAACAGTAAGAATTTTTCTAGTGAGAGTGCCTTTCCAATGCAAACCAACCCACACACAACACCTACCTCCTTCTTTGGGAGAAGCATTGTCCACCTGCCCATATCAAGACAATGCCATACACCAGACACTAGATATAGACCCTGTGCCCTAGAGTCCCCTGACATTATTCAAACTAGCCAATCTCAAGCCTGCTCATCCTAATTCTTCCATTATTTCCCCTTTTCCCTTTGCCACCTAAATGGCCCTGGCACTTTCCTTTGGAACCCTCCATGGTGAGAGAACCTGTGGCCAGTCTGCCCTTGCCATCAGTGCTTGGTGCTTGGGCACTGGGCTAGGACAGGAAAGGATACCTTCGTTCCTTTGGTGCAAGGTCAGTTTGTCTGATTGTCTCCTTGTCCTGCACACCCAGAGAGAGAACTAAGTTCTGCATCCAGCATGTGCAGGGCAGACCTTTGATCAGAGCTTAGCCACTTCTTGTTCCTATGACAGTATCTTATGGTCACCTCATAATGTCAGTGCTCTGCACACTCTGTCCTGATGGCTGTTAGGTAAAGTGTGTTAAAGATGAATGCACTTAATGCCCCACAGCTATAATGTTGAGCATAATGTATATTCCTGTCCACTTCTTCCAGGTAAATGCCTGTTTCAATTAATTAAGATTAGAATGAATTCATAAGTGACTATTTCCTCTTTATAGCATCACATCAAAGCAAAATGATTTCTCCTCAACTTAGCAATTTAAAAATCAGCATATTGAAGAGATTTGTATTTCTCATTCTACATTATCAACTCATTCTTTGGAAAAACTGAACTAATTAGACTGCACTTCATTTCTCAAGTTTTATCAATATTTCATTGGAGTTACATTAAATCTCTGTATTAAATTAAGGAGTATTTTCATCTGTAGTATTTCTAGTCTGCCAGTGAGGAGACCTTGATACTTGATATTCCTCAAGTAAGTTTTTTATTGATATCTGTGCAAACTTAAGATATGTAAATCATATGCCTTACTAAAAAATAAAAAGTGTATTAGAGACTTATGACTCTGCAAGTAATAAGTATTCATTTTAGAGGAACTGGAAAATATTGGAAGAATATCACCATGGCCACCTCACTGTTGTTACTGCTATTTATTGTAATCATGTGTAGATACTTCATTTAAAAGTATTATTTGCTGCTGTTTTACAGATATAGAAACTGAACCTCAAAGAAGTAATACCAAACATAACACACACACGCATACACAACACACATATACACAGTTTATTACGGAGCTGAGTTTAAAACCAACCTTTGAACTTAGTCCACTGTCTACATATAATGGCTGCAGAAAAAGAAAATACTTGGGAATTAATTTAATTCTGTAGACATGAAGAACAGTTCAAATAAAATTACAATACCTCAGGGAAAAATGAAGTCTCTAAGAAATCAACAAACTTGAGTTATCTCTTTCCTGATCTTGGCTAATTTCAAAAATAAGAAGCAATCTTCCATCCTTAGTTTAATCTGCAGTTTTATTACAAGGAAGTTTAAACATGTTCAAATTAACCACATATCTTTTCAATCCTGTGGTTTGGTTTGGCTTGGTTTTTTAAGTTTATAACTTCTACTGATTTCACCATTGGGGATATTGGCTTTTTCTGATTTATCTGCATTACTTATAATTTAAGTTTGTTTAATTTTGCCAGTATTCTAGCAAGTGTTATTCTCTTTTACTTTGCCTTTTAATTGTTTTTATGATGAGTGTTGATGTACAGATACTTTTATTTTTTCTATAGTTGCTATCAAATTTTTCCTTTTTGATCCCCCCCCCCCATTTTTTTGGAAGGGGAAATGTCAAATGAGGCTGGTGTAGCTTTATGTTTATTTATGCTGCACGTAACTAAGTCAACGACCTCCCTGATGCACCCTGGGTTGCTTTGACCTTTGACTAACACGCACATGGTTTCCACAGGAGAAACAAAACAACAGTGAAGAAAGCTGCCCTGAATAGGTATCTTCCGTTGATTTAGAATTGCCTAAGTACTTGAAGAGGAAACAAAAGAGAAAGCTAAGGTGGGCCTCCTTTTCCTAGTAGTGAGAAGCACTTGCCTTTGTCCACACTTTAGATGTGGCCTACAGCTTTCATAAACTGATCCATTTGCCACTCTAGCCATATTGTGAAGTAGGAACTATTGTCTACATTTTACAGATGAGGAAATGGAAACTCAGGCTGGTTCCGCCACCACCCAAAGTCACAGAATCAATTCAGCCATAGGACCGGATGTGGCTCCTGGCTCCTGGCCTAGTGCCTGGCCACTCGGCATGCTCAGTCTGCTGTGTATTCAAGAACTGCCTGACTAGGATGGCCCTGTTCTCTTTTCTTTTTTCTAGCCCCTCCAGAAGGATCTAGTTCAGCCCTCACCCTTCTCTCCTGGGCCTTTCTTCTCACACCTTTTGTATTCTTATCACTCCTGTACCTCCCTCTTCTCCTTGGGTGATGTGGTCAGTAGGGAACTCCCCTTTCCCACCATCCTCTGAATGAATCATGTATTATTACAATGAGGGCACGCATTATTTCTATAATCAAGGAAATGAAAATGCTAAAAGCTAATATTGTAATACCAATAGTTTCAGCCTCGAATTTCATAAACAAAGAAACTGAACTCAGAGAGAACATGCCTAGTCCAAGGTCACACGATGTACTACTAGTAGAACTGGTTGAATCCAGATGAAAGTCATCAACAAGCTTATCAGCATTTACTTGATCAGTTGTTTAGGGTTTGTTGTTTGTCCCTCAGAAGGTACCTGAGTTTCCCCTCTGTGACAGTGGGTTGGCAATATCTAGGGAGACACACTGACACAAAGAGACACTTCTCTTTTGTTTTTAGTAAACAAGCACACATCATTATTCTCTTTCCATAGAGAGCCCTTCCCCACATGAAAAGGAATGTTACTGAATTGTTGACAAAGCCCATTGGAAGACTCCTCTCAAGAGTAAATCACCATGTCCTTAATTCAATTCCCCAAAACTTCTGATAATTAAGGATATATCTTTATATGCCCGTTTACAGTCTGAAGTGCTAGGAGAGCATCTTCATCCAGGATGGGAAGTGAGTTATCAGTCTTGAGTCCAAACAGTTCCATTCCTGGGCCCAAAAGAGCCTTTTCTGTGCAGGTTTCACAAGTTCAGCTCATGGGCCTGACCTCATCGCATTGAACTTTCCTAAGTAATCAGATATTTTTTCTTTCTAGGAACCAGTCAAAATTATTTTATTTTTACACATTAAAATAAACTTTGTAATAGAAATTACAAACCTATGGGGGAAAAAAGGATTCAAATATGTTTCTTTTTTTAAATTTCTTTTCCAAAGATTTTTGTGTGGTGGAGAAAATTTAACTTACTTTTAGAAGGGCTGAAATAGACTTCTTGACTAGCTATCCAAATTTTTACCTCAAAAGCCATGATGCTATAACTTTATGAAGTTTTTCTCATTTCTGAGGCCAAGGTCACAACTCTTATAGAGTTGATGGTTTTAGGTGTTGTTATTGGGTTATTTTTGTATTTATTTTTATGTTTTTAGTTTTACACATTAAAATTAATTCATACGCGTAAGTTCCCCGTTCCTCATATATATGGTCAATACACCTTGCCCTCCATCAAATCACCAAATGTTCCTCACCACTCTGCAGTGGGCTCTCCCACCACTTGCCCCCATTACCCATACCATTCATTCCCTGTTGGTAACCTTAATTCTGTTTCAAGTGTCCAAGGGTTGGTTTTATTTCATCTGTTCCCTTGTTTTGTCTATTCAGTTCCACCTATGAGAGAGGTCATCTGGTATCTTTCTTCTTTTGGCCTATTTCACTTAGCATAATCCCCTGTGGGTCTATCCATGTTGATTCAAATGACGGGATTTATTCTCTTAAAGGACTGTGTAGCATCCATTTAGATATAAGGACCACATCTTCCTGATCCATTCACATGACATTGGGCTCTTAGGTAATTTCCAGTTCCTATGAATAGGGTTTCAGTAAACAAAGGAGTACATAAATGTCTACAAATGAGTGTTTTTGTATCTTTTGGGTAAATACCCAGAAGTGGGATGGCCGGATCATATGGGATTTCCATATTCAACTTTCTGAGGAATCTCCACACTGTTTTCCTTAGGGGTTGTACCAATTTGCACTACCACCAACAGTGCAAAAGTTTCCCTTTTCTCCACATCCTCACCAATATTTGTTATTTCTAGACATCTGGATAACAGCCAGTCTCTCAGGTATAAGGTGAAATCTCATTGCTGCATTTCCCTGATATCCAGAGAGATCAGGAATAAAGACTGAAGATAGAACACATTCTCATGGTATCCTTGTGATAACTTCACAAGTCCTCCAGGAAGGATTCAGATTCTGAGAAATCTGATCCAGATTCAGATGCTGAGGAAAATTTGAGACCACTATCTCTAGAAAAACAAAACATGGGGTCCCCATGGGCCCAGGAAGATCATTCTAGCTTGGTGACTGATCCCTGGGCTGTTTTGGGTTCCACACTGGAAGACTCAGAAATAGACTGCTGACAACTGGTCAACTTCTCTCCAAACCCCTGATGGGATTTACATGCCCAGGCACCTCACTCAATTTCACACATTTTCTGAAACTGTTATTTTGTTTGTGCTTCAAGGGATTTGGGAGAGTAAAGTGATAATTTAAGAGCCTGTAATACATTACTTTGCTTTTAATACCAAGTTAAAACTTTAAAATCTTAGAAAGGCTAATAGAGTCAGCTAAAACTGGCATCTGCTCCATTTAAGCCATGAAAAAGATTAAATCCTGCTGAGACAAGGACAGCACAGAAACAGAACAGTAGCAAGGCAAGGGTCTAACATTTGCCCAGGAAGCCCCAAACGTGGTAATACATAATAGATGTTACCAAGGTAACAGCTGAAAACCAACATCACTTGACAGTCAAGTCAATTCAATTAAACAGCAGGACCAATCATCTTAAGACAGAGTAAGACTCCTTGCTAACTGCAATTTCTTCCTTTCTAGAAAGCAGAGAAACCCAATAAAAACCACGCCAGGGTAGAGATGTAAAATGTTAATTGAGACATGAAGTAGCATGATATATGAAGTAGCATGTAGACCCAGAATGACGGACTGAACCTGTGCAACCAGAGAAATCTGAAAATCACCAAGAATTTTAAGGAGGAAGCCCAACATTATAAAAAGGTAATTTCATCTTACACCAAGGAGGAGTGTATGGAGGATTGCGTTCCCCTTTTGCCTTCTTCCTTACACTGCAGTATACGTAAATAAAAACGCTACCTGAATTCTTAAAGATTGGCTTTTCATTTTTTTTTAAATGCAGACGGCCAAGTACTTGGATATGCTCAGTATTTCAGGAACATTTACTACAATATAGATGAACCTTGGGAGCATTATGGTAAGTTAAATCTCAGAGAGATAAATATCACATGATTTCACTTATTTGTAGAATCTAAAAAATAATACAAATGAATTAAAATAAACTAGAATCATAGAGACAGAAAACAGATTGATGGTTACTAAAAGGGTGGAAAGTATATATGGGAGGGAGTGAATGAATAGATCAAAAGATACAAGCTTCCAATTAGAAAACAAATAAATAAAAAGTAATGCACAGCAGGGTGACTATCAATAATATGAAATTGCAAATTTGAAAGTCGCTAAGGTGGTAAATAGACTTACTATCAATAGACTTACTTATTATCATTTTACAATATACACAAATGTCAAAATCATCATGTAATATACCTGAAAGTAAAATAATGTTGTATGTCAATTAGACTTCAATAAAAAACAAAAAAAAAGACCAAAGTAAAACAAAAAACACTGGTATTTATCATTCAAAACACCTTGCTCAAAGTAAAGTCTTATTTTTGTTAACATCTTATAAATAAATAATCCTAACACTAGTCATCTGAGCTTTCTATCCTTTACTGCTTTGTCACAATGAATTTCACAGTGAAAACCAGTGCCACACACAGAAAAATTCCATTAGACACTAAGTATATGTCTTTCTAGATTATGTATCTATACATGCATGTGTTTATACATGTGCAGTTTTAGATAAATGGGGTCATACTACAAATATTATTCTGTGATTTGCATTTTATATTTCATTATATAATATGGACATCTTCATTTTAATGCAAATATATTAATTTCATGCTTTCACATTTCATTTAATTCCTTTGAAGGGATAACACATTTAGCCAACTGAGAAACATTCTGATTGCTTTAGATTTTTGCTATGTTTGATGTTTTAGACAAGGTTGGAATCTTTGTTCAAGCATAGTTTAGTCCATGTCCAATTAGTTCCGTAGTCAAGCTCTACCAAATGGAATTGCTAGAGCAAAACATGTGTAGTTTTTAAGAACTTATGATATAAGATACCCATAAACTCACTCCTTCCTTCCTTCCTCTTTCCCTCCCTCCCTCCCTCCTTCCTTCTTTCCTTCCTCCCTTCTCATAAATATCAATAAAATTAGCTGAAAAGAATCAGAAGAGGTTGAGTCTAACCAGAGGGTAATGGGGAGAAAAATTTTTCATGGTGAAAATCCCTGTTAAACTATTTGACTATTTGTATAACTTTGATAAAACTAAAAATTATAAAAGTTACAGTCTTTAAAAAATAAAATTAATGGAAGGAAGTAGGATGAGAGGGAGGAAAGGGGAATGGAGCCAGAGGAAGGGGGAGGGAGGAAAGAAAGAAGGTGGGAGGGAAGAAGAGTTTTATTTACTTGCTTATTTTGGTTCACTCCACAAATTCTGGGTCAAGAACCTGGGCCCTTGGGCTTTACATGGTCTCAACCACTTGAGCCATAAGAATGCACCTTCAGTGTAATTTTCTTAAGTAAATCTCTCAAATATGTTTCCTGTGAATGCCTTTGCCCTCTGTGCCTACCTTAGCTGTTATTCTTGGATTCCCTTTTACCAACGTCTTGATGATTTCTTTGACTCTTCTCCTGTGTAGTATCTTTTATATCTTAGAGTCTTTCTTGCATTTTTCTCTCGGCTCAATTTTTAAATTATTTTGGTATATTCACTCTATACTGGCTTCCTGAGAAGGGAAGTATGGGAAATTTTGCTTTGTTTTACAAGATAGATTTTTGTGTTGTTTTTCTTATTTTTAAAATTTATTTATTTATATGATTTCTTAAAATTTACACACATTTCAAAACAGGTAAAATTGAACAATATGGTAGATATATGAATATTAATTATACTATCATACATGTGTTTATATATTATATACTATATATATTTGTTTTATTATTTCACATCACTATATGATTATTAGGATATTGAGTTCACATCTCAGTCTGTGTACATTTCACACCACACCTACCACAAGAACTCTAGTTTCCTTTACTACTCTTTATTACATTTTTGTTTTGAGTTTGTTTCCATTTTTTTCAGATCAAGAAAAGAACATCATTTATCCTAGTAAATACTTATTTCAAAAGAAATTCAGGAGAGTACAATATATTGGATATTTAAAATGAATACAGTAGGACATATTAAAATTTATAATGCAAGGTTGAGTCACAATTCTTTAATTTAGAACAGTTAAAAATTGAATTATCAAGAATAAGGTAGCTAAAAATAAAAAACTCAGCACGATGGAAATAAAATTAAAAAAATTTTCATAGCACTATCTTTTCATATAAAGCAATAACAATAAAACTAAACAGGATAAAATATTAAGCACATAGGATTTGAAAATAAAAGATAAACTTGAAACTTGGCTCTGACACTTACATACTATATAACCTTAGGCAGAGTTCTTAGCTTTGGTTTCACATCTGTAAAATGGAGATAATAAAATCTACATCATAGGCTTATCTTAAATAAGATAACAAATGCCAAGTTCTTGAATAGGCCCCGCAGAACAATCCCAAGCAAATAAACTGAAAAGGTAATCAAAAGTAGCCCCCAAAACAAAAGCCCAGGACCAGAAGTCTCCTCCAGTGAGCTTCACCAAACCTTAGAGAATTAATACCTATCCCACCCAAACTCTTCCAACAGTATTGAAGAACACTCTCATGAAGCCAAAATCACACTGATACCAAAAGCTGACAAAGACATCACCAAGAAAGAAAATCACAGACCAGTATCTCTTATGAACATAAATGAATATGTCTAATAGACCTGTTTTTATGTGGGGTTTCTTTATATTTTATATAGCATCTTTTAGTATTTTTTGAAGAACTGATTTTGTGGTGATAAATTTCTTTAGTTTTTCCTTATTGGAAAAGTTTCATCATTCCTTCAGTCTGAATGATAATCTCACAGGATATAGTATCCTAGGCTGAAAATTCTTTTCTTTCAGTCTCTTGAATATATCATGCCATTCCCTTCCGGCCTGTAGAGTTTCATTTGGAAATTCACTGACAGCCTTATGGGGACTCCTTTGTATGTAACTCGTTTTTCTCTGGATGCTTTTAAGATTTTTTTCTTTATTTTGTATTTTTGACATTTTAATGGCAATGTGTCTAGGTGTAGGTCTGCTTGAGTTTCTTTTATTAGGGACTCTTCCCGGGTTTGGAGGCTTGTTTCATTCTTCAGTTTAGGGAAGTTCTCAGCTATTATTTCTTCAAATACAGTTTCTGCTCCCTTTTCCCTCTCTTCTTCTGGGACCCCTGTGATGCAAATGTTGTTTCTTTTGATGTTATCTCATAGTAGGTCTCTCAGATGCTGTCTTTATTTCTTTGCATTCTTTTATCTCTTTGCTGGTCTGCCTGAGTGTATTTCTCTTCCCAATCTTCCAGCTTAAGGATTCTATTAAATGGTTCATCCATCTTTTGAATCCCTCTATTGAATTCTTTAGGTCAGCTATTGTGTTCTTTATTTCTTTGACATCTGCTTTGAATTGCTTCATTTCTTCCTTCTCTTTTTTGTTCTCTTTTTCTTCCTCTAGTGTTTTCTTGACTTCCAGGAGGGTGTTTATCACTGTTGCCCTAAATTCATCTTGTTAGTTTGCAGATGTCTGTTGCATTCAGACTTTCCACTGTGGTTTTTTTTTTTTTTTTTATTGGATTCATCATTTCATGTATATTTCTGTGTCTTCGCTCTATTTGGCATTTTGTTTATGTTTCTGTGGATTAGTTTTTCTCGCAGTGATAGCCTCGTGTAGGGTATTGACTTGCGCTGAGTAAGCCTGGGTCTTGGTTTGGACAGTGGGATTTCTTGAGTTTTGTGGAGTCACCACTGGTTGAGTTTGTTGAAGTTCTTAGGTGGGCCCCTTGTTGCTACCTGACAATTCAGTCTATGGGGTTGGAGTTTGTGTGAGGGATGCAGAGATTCCCACAGTGTCCCAGCTCAAAACCATAATGATCACCTAGCTGTTGCCACTCAATTTGCAATCAGCCTGCAGTTTCACCTAGATGTCTTCTAGCTTTTTCTGTCGGTAGAGAGATCTAAAGCCTGTGTGATTCCTGATACTTTGTAGTGACCAGGATTTTCTCCCTGGAAGTTTACACAATGTTTTTTCTCTTATTTCAGTGCTCTTCACTTTCCAATATGCCTTAGTATGGATCTATCTTCATCTATTATTCTGAATGGGTGCAGACTGTTTCAATCTGGAAAACCACATCCTTTGGTTCTTAAAGTGTTCTTGAATTATTTTGTTTTTGTCACCTCTTCATTTTCATTTTTCTTTCTTTTAGGAATTTTAATTATTCAGCTATTAGATTTCCTAGATTAGCCATTGACTCTCCTATTTCCTCATTTTGTGAGTGTGATATTTTGTTGTTGTTATCATTAAGTTCAGTTTTGTTTGTTTGTTTGCAGTCTGGGAGATTTTCTTAATTTTCCAAACTTTCCTTTTGTTATATATATCTGTTGTCATATTTTTTTTATTTTGCAATTTTTTTCCATGTAAATATTTCTTTATTTCAGAATACTTTCCATGGGTTATGAATGTTGTCTTTTACTCTCTAAGGACTTAAACTTTTGAGGAAGTTTTCTCTCTGTGTAGACTTGTTTTCCTTCAAGTTGCTTTTTTTGCTTTTGTCTGTTTTGATTTTTATCTTTCCCCCAATAACCGGTTATCTTTAATTATCTTCCTCATATTTAGCATTGTAGCACCAAAAACTGATTGGAAGCTCTGAGCAAGCAGGTGAGGTTTGTAAACTGTGCACTTACTCTAAAGAAATCTGTTCAACTATTTTCTTTGTGGAGTGTGCAGGTGGGTGGAGATTCCTAGTTCAGTGTATTTGGTTTCCTTTTCTTGAAATGGGGAGAGGGGTCTTTTAGTCTGCTGCCACATTCTAGAAGTTGAATGGATCAGAGTGTCATTCATGACATTATTCCATTTATTAAGCATTTTTAACATGATGACCTCATGATCTGGGACTGTAAAGTCCCAGATGACACTCTGTAGAGACTCTCCATATGGATTTCTACTGGACCCACAATAACAGTTCAGAAAAGGAGGGACTCGAAAGCTCTGTGTTTGTTTTTTTTTTTAAAGAGGAAGTTGCCGACAGGTAGGAATAAAAGCAGGTAGGCAACAGACAGGAAGGAAGAGACAGGATCACACTGTTTTTAACTTTTTAAAAACCTCCATCTCATTTTTCAAAGTTGTTGTGCCACTTTACATTCCCACCAACGGGGTACAAGATTCCTTTACTTCACACCCTTACCAATGCTTGTTGTTTCTAGTCTTTTTGATATAGACTATTCTCACAAGTGAGAAAATGGTATCTTATAGTGATTTTGATTTCCCTAATAATAAGTGATGACGTGTAATTTTTTCATGTACCTGCTGGCCAAAGCTAATGCTTTTAAATTTTTTCTTTACTGATCCATCCTGGTGGAGCAGCTGTTAGGTTAACTGCTTCCAGAGGAACAAGTCACATACTCCTAGATTTAAATCCTAGGCCCAGGGGAAGCAAACAGTGTGAACAATTAATAAAAATAAAATAAGCATGCTTCTTCCTCTTCTTTCTTCCTGTCTACTCATCTTCATTCCTGCCTGCACCTTTCCTTAACAGGCACCAACTCTCAGGGTAGATCAATATCCTGGCCTGTGGCTACAAACAAGCAAGCAGGAATGCAATTAGGGGGACAACCTCAGGCCAAGGCCTCCCCTTGTTGACAGTTTCTTTGCCTCTAAAGGTGTCTGGCCAATCTTCTAACTAGCTGGTTTTCCATGACTGTAGCAATAAATATGACCTTCTAGACTTGCCATAAGCCACATCACCTTAGGGTGCCCTTAGCATTGGGAAGAAACTGGGCAGTCCCTGGATATGTGGATGACAGATGTCAGATACTACTTCTCTCATGACATTAAAGATCAGTTGTGGCACTATTCTCCAACAGGGTCTCTCAGAATTGTCTTCAATTAAGCAACTCAATAGAGTTGATTCTATCAGTAAAGAAAATGAGGCCTGAAGGCTAAGCTGCCCATCCAAGGTCTCAAAGCTGGCCAGCGTCAGCGCCAGGATGGAGTGTGGCTCCCCTTGACTGCATCAGCAGCACACCAATACTGGAATTCTTATTCCAAGAATGAAGGTTACTATTTTTGTATTTTCAGATTTTCCAGACGAACAGAAGGACATGTAATACAAGAGCTCCATTGTCCTAGTGAGATAAGAGTTTACTCATCCAAAATTTGGCCATGGTTTTTTTGTACGACCCAGTTCTGATGGAGGTCAACCATGTCCAAACCTTACTCTAGTTGCACTATTTTCTATTAATATTTCCATCTCAACTCCCCATGCTAACAGGCTCAGTAAGAAACCTGAGGCCAACATCACTCAGGATCCAGACCAGAATTTGAACTTCTGACATCTTTTCAGCTTATCTAACTTTTAATCATTTGTTTCTCTGTTACTGGACCTTATCCAGGTATTTGGCTATTTGAATTTAGAAAAAGATGAAAATGTTTTTTTAGGAATCCAAACCAGGCTTTTTTCCTTGCTCACTTTGCAGCAGTGAGGAAGAAAGTGAAAGGGGAATGCACTTCTTATCAGGGGTAGTTGATGTTCTCCTTTTATAGGACCAGTTGCTACCTTGGTTTAGTATTAGTCCGCTTGGGAATTAATTCTTGGTGTCTTACAGATGTCTCCAGATGTGTAGGGGTAAGTTCCTGAGTCCACATATGATCACATACATCACTTACTCACTAGCGTCTTAAATCCCCACCCTTGGATGTGATTTTACTATTATAATAAAGTAAAAGTTACTATGGGGACAAAAAGGAATAATGAGGATGACCCCAATCACCAAGGAGAGGATGCTGCAGTCAGTTTAGAATGTTGCCTGACAAAGAGATTACTTACTGGTTCCAAAGTTTAAGAGTCCATTTAGGGACTCCTGCTTAGCTTCTTTTCCATATCTCTTACCCAGGTAGTGCTATTATAGGATGGTATGTAGCATGGCCTCTATAGATTTTTCCCTATGTGTTCCCTGTCTCACCTGCTCTTAAACTGCTCTGGTGTCTTAAATTTAAAGAGGCTTTATGCTAAGAATGTTAGTTTTTCTAATTGCAAAGAGAGTGGCCATAGGTCAGGTGATATCAAATAGATTAAAGATCAGGTCTACACCTTGGGAATAGGTGGTCACATCTGTCAGAGATGATCATTGCAAGTGGAATACTAGCAATAACATTTGAGCCTGATTAAGGTGTGACTTCTGGAATATCTTTATAAATTTGCCTATAAAAGAAAACTCCTTAGCTTGAAACTTCCTGAAATTAGACCCAATTAGATTAGGTAAAAATAGTGTAAGATAAATGAATCTGTTGCAAGTTTATCAAAATTGTGTCAATATATTAAGATTCAATCCATTTACAAACATTATGCACATGCCTCAGTCAAGAGACTGCTAGAAATTCTTAAATTTGCTTTTTGAAGGCAGAAGTATCTCTGAAAAACTTCTTGACCAAAGAGATGCTTGTCTTTTTTTAAATATACATTTGCTCGTATGTTATATGGTAAAGATGAATCCATGTACTGTGTCAAGACAAACAAACCCTCAGACTGAGGCCTTATTACTTCCCCAAAGAAGATGCTATTATTGAAGTTTTTATATTCCCCCTGAACACACAGTTATCGGAACTGATGTGACTATGGTCATCTAAGGTACCTTGCTAGGCTCTGACTAATCCATTTCCCAGGGGACTCAGTGGTACAACGAGTTGTAGAGGAAGTAGACTGCAATGAGTCACAGAGCGCAGGGGTGGAAAATACAATGTGATTCACATTAATGAAAAGAAAAGGTTAAGAGAGAAGAAACGACAATAAATTAAAACCACACACACAGATTCACACATCAGCAAATACCTCCCTGGGCATGTCAGTGTAACTTCTGCTTTTTAAAATTCAAAGAAGAAAAAAACAGGAAATTTCCAAAGTAAAGCCCAATAAAAATTCATATATCATGCACAGTGTAGTAATATAAAAATAAATGATTTTTTAAAATAAATTTGATATTTGTTTTAAGAAAAAATGAGCCCGATGTATTTTTTCTCTCAATCTCAAACAATCCTATAGGCACCTTTTAAAATTTTTGTTTAATATTATAATAATTTATCCATTTTTAACATTTTTCTTAAAGTACACTTAATCTTTGTAGATAGATTTCTTGCCTCATTATAAGCTTTCTCTCAAAGAGTACTATTTAATTTCTCAATAATGAGTTATCTAGGGAACAAAAAATTAGGGAACAAAAGTTATGCTTCTCAGAATCCACTTCAAGCATTTGAAAAGAAAGAAAAATCTCTCAAAGCTATTGAGATGTCACTTTGAAACAATGGAAATCACTGGAAACAGGAGTCATAGCTCTTAGATTTAACATAAGAGCTAATTAATAATCCATGTGGGGTAAAATTTTGTGTTTATTTATTAGTGTTTAAATGGATAAAAAATAAATTGAGTTGGTTAGTTATTTAACAAAAGTAACCACATTTACAAAACATCCAAGAATGCTAATATATGGATAAGATTTGCTTTATTCTAGCAGCAGAGAAGGCCAAGAGGATTTTAAAATCAATACAGATCAGAAATGGAATGATCTAGCAGAGTGGGAAAGGGAGATGTTGGGTGAAATGTTTTGCATCAGGGTGTGGTGTGAGCAGTTCTGATCATCAGTGGCGATATTAGGAAATAAAGTGGTGATGTTAGGCTTAAAAAAGTGTCCTTTTGGGGAAGTGACACCAATAAGAGTCAGGCATATGAAAGCACTGAGGAGAGAGAGAAGGGAAAGGAGGAAGTGGACAAGGGACCCCCTTCCACATAAGCTCCAGGGAGCTCAGCTCCAAGATAATAGGCTTAGTGTTTTCTTTTTGCCTGAATTTTCCAAGGTTGGGAGTCTTGGGCTAAACTAGTCAAGTGACTGAAATCTCCACTTTATGTTTTAGTATGTGAATTCATGGACACACATTTGCACTCCCATTTGCCAATAAAAACAAAAGAAAACAATATCAGAAAAAGCTTTTCAAACTCAAATGTTTTGGTCTCTTTGTTGCATTTTCTATTCTAACCTACTTTGCAAAATTTGCAGGTTACAAAGATTTATAAGTTACAAAGATGCATTATCATTTCAAAGGATCCATCAGGAAGGAATTTTACAAACACATCTGATTTTCTGTAACTTATTTATTTTATACAGACACACCAGGTCACATCTATAAAGCAAATATTGCAATATAGTGAGTCACACAAATTTTTTGGTTTCCAAGTCTATATATTATTTAGTTTATATAAATTTATATTTATATATATTATATACATTTTTACAGTAGTCTATTAAGTGTGCAATAACAAACACAATGTATATACCCTAATTCAAAATACTTGATTGCTAAAAAATTGCTAATCATTATCCTAGACTTCAATCTTTTTTTCTGGTTGAGGGTCCTGTCTTAATGCTGACATCTGCTGAGTGATTAGGGTGGTGGATGCTGAAGGTAAAAGTGGATGTGATAATTACTTAAAATAAGGTAACAATGAAGTCAGCTACATCAATTAACTCTCCCTTTCATAAAAGATTTCTTTGTACCGTGTGATGATGTTTAATGGCATTTTACCCACAGTGGAATTTCTTTCAAAACTAGAGTCAATGTTTTCAAATCCTTTATCTGCTGCTTTATCAATTAAGTCTATTATAAAACCTTTATTGTAATTTCAACACTGTCCACAGTACCTTTATCAGGAGCAGGTTCCATTTCAAAAAACCACTTTTTCTTGCTCATCCATAAGAATCAACTCCTGGTCTGGTCCAGTTTCATCATGAGATTGTAACAATTCAATCGCATCTTCAGGTTCTCCTGTTATTTCCACCACATCTGTAGTTATTTTCTCCACTGAAAACTTGGACTCCCTCAAAGTCATCCATGAGGGTTGGAATCAGTTCTTCCCAATTCTATTAATGTTGATATTTTGTTCTCCTCTCATGAATCATTAATGTTCTTAGGGCATCCTTTCCAGAAGATTTTCCATTTACTTTGCCCAGATCCATCAGAGGAATCACTGTCTATGGCAGCTATGACTTGTAAAATGTATTTCTTAAATAATAAGACTTGAAAGTCAAAATTATTCCTTGATTCATAAACTGCAGAATAGATGTTATGTTAGCAGGCATGAAAACAACATTAGTCTCCTTGTACATCTCCATCAGAGCTCTTGGGTAACTAAGTGCATTGTCAATGAGCAGTAGTAATTTGAAATAAATATTTTTGTGTAGGGTTCAACAGTGGACTTAATATTCAGTAAGCCATGTTATAAATATGTGGTATTATCCAGGCTTTGTTGTTCCATAGATGGAGCACAGCCAGAGTAGAGATAGCATGATTCTTAAGGACCCTAGGATTTTGGGAATGATAATGAGCATTAGCTTCAATGTAACACCACCATCTGCATTAGCTCTTAACAAGGGTTAGTCTGTCCTTTGAAGCTTAGAAACCAGGCATTGACTTTTCCTCTCTAGCTACGAAAGTCCTAGATGACATCTTCTTTAAGTAGAAGGATTTTTGTCTACACTGAAAATTTGTTGTTTCACATCCTCACTTTCATCAATGATCTTAGTTATATCTTTTCGATAACTTGATACAACTTCTACAACAGCACTTGCTGCTTCTCCTTGTGTTTATGTTATGGAGATCATTTTTTTCCCCTTTAATCTCAAGAACCAATCTCTGCTAGCTTCAAACTTTTCTTCTACAGCTTCCTCACCTCCCTCAGCTTTCACAGAATTGAAGGCAATTAAGGCCTTGTTCTAGACAAGGTTTTGGCTTAAATGAATGTCATGACTAGTTTGACCTCTCCACACTACTCAGACTTTCTCTGTCTCAGCAGTAAAACTGTTTTGCTTTATTCTCATTCATGTGTTCACTGGAGAAGCACCTTTAATTTACTTTATAAACTTTTCATTTGCGTTCAGAACATGGCTAACTGACACAAGATGGCTAACTTTTGGTCTTCCTTGACTTTCAAATGCCTTCCTCATTAAGTTTAATCATTTTTAGCTTTTCATTTAAAGTGAGAGATTTGAACAGGTGGAGACCATTGTAGGGTTATAAACTGACCCAATTCAATATTGTCATTAATTGGCCTAATTTATAATAAGTTTTTTTGCAAATTTGCAAAAATTTTAATTATAAAATCGAGTTTGTTTCAGAAAAACTGAAAAAATAAATTAATAATATAATTAAATTTTAAAAACTATAGGTTCATCTGTTAATCCTCTGTAGTATATCCTTCAAGAATTTTTGTGACCCCCATCTGTCTCTAACTCCTTACTGTGTTTTTTCATTTTGCAATTTTTATTACAGTCTGATGTAACCCTTATGTGTAATATTGCTATTTCTTCCACTAGGCTGGAAGCCTCTTGGGGGAAAGCATTTTTTCACTTCTATTCACTACTAACCTCCCTGTACCCCCTACAACAGCCCCCACAGCATCTGATGCATATTAGGTATTTATAAAGATTTAATGAATGGATGAAAGAATGATTAGTTTAATACTTACTAAATATAGATCTTTGACTTATGATGAGTTTATATCCCAATAAACCCATTGTAAGTTGAAAATCTCAGTCAAAAATACATTAATACACCTAACCTAAACATACCATAACTTTCTGTTGAATATGCTTCTACTGAATTGCTTTTGCATCATCATTAAATAAAAAGAATCACAGATAAGACTATCTTAAATTGAGGGTCATGTGTATTTGATAAATCGAAAGCCAGTAATACAAGCCAACCTGTCGAAAGTCAGGGAGATGGCAAGTGGATTAAAGAATCTTTCTTTTCCACCTCATTATTTCCATCTGCTATTGGCTAGCTTGTCCATTACTTGCTATTTATTTTAGTAAATGCAGCCACAGACATGTATTTGGTTCACTTTCCTGATGCAAGAGATTGTAGAAAAAAGCAGTGGATTGGTGGAAATGAAAGAGAGGTGACATCACAAGTGGAGCTGATTGTGCCTGAAGCAGGTTCGACATGGAGTTGGAATTACAGGGAAATCCATGGGAGACATTCTGGCTTTACTCCTTCCTCTACTTTTCTGGTCTAACCCTACAGTCAGAAGGACAGCAAGTGCCTCTAGATTGCACCAAAAGGAAAGGCTGAAACCTGGTGACTTCTGCAGTAACTGAGGAAAGCAAGATATGCTCTTCCATGCTTTTCTTTATTCATCATCTGGGCATTTTTCAGTCACCAATTTCCCATTTACACACACAAAAAGAGCTCAAAAAAGTATGCTTTGATTTAATAAAGGTCATGGTATTTTTACCAGATAATGACTCTTACAGGTAAAAGATTTAAAATCAGACCCCTTTCTTCCCTTTAACTTTTAGTGAGGATGGCCACACTATGAAACCATTCTGAAAGGACATGGGGAGAGTGATAGGAGCTAGAATTTTCAGAAAATTTTTATTTGTAAATAATTTTGACTTTACAGGAAAATTTGCAATAGTCCAGAACCTTCACTAGTGAATAAGAAGATAAGCAAAAAGGAGAAAAGATTTGAAGAGCCACTTTACCAAAGATATGCAAATGACAAAGAACCTCATGAAAAGGTGCTCAACACCACTAGTCATTAGAAGATGCTGACCCTGCAATAAAATGCTACCACACTTCTGTCAGAATGACGAGCATCCCTCTGTTAGTGAGGATACGTAGAATCACTCATGCATAGCTGGTTGGAATGTAATAAAATTACACAGCATCTTTGGAAAATAGTTTGGCAGTTTCTTAAAGAATTAAATATATGCTTATTATATGACTCAGAAATTTCACTTGTAAGTATCTGTCCAAGAGAAATGAAAATACATATCCACACATATTGTACAATATTTCATATTGTATGACTGTACCAAGATTAAATAAATTAAATAGCCATGCAAAATTCACCTTTACTCTTTTCAGTCCAAAGACCTTGGAGACATTTATATTCTGTTGTGCTCAGATTTAAATACTACAATTCTCTCTTTCCATCCCTCAAAATCTCTGGAGCACCCTGTAGCATATGCTAATGGTGTTTCATCATATCCCTGCAGCATTTGCCTTTCCATACAGGTCAAGGATATCCTACTGGAAGGACCTGTAGCTCTTTCAGAAGAAGACTCTGATGATTAGGAGTATACCTGGAACATTCAGGGGTGGACCAGATGACCAGGGAGGTACAGCCCCTTGGAACACGCCTCACCAATGATGGATGGGAGTATGTGAATAAATACGCCCATGTCCTCACTCTTTGGGTGAAATAACTCTGAGGTGAGATCTGTAAGTTGAGGGATCTCTCTCAGAGAAGAGTCCCCAGCAGGACAGTCTCCGTTCTCACAGTGGCAATCTGTTCATTAAGGCAACTTTTTTCTCTTCCCTGTCTCATTCCTCACTCCTTCACCATTCCTACCGGAATCATCTTCCAAATAAAGCACTTGCATCTAAATCCTTGCCTGTGTATCTGCTTTGAAGGAATCTCTAAATAAAATACCACCAAGAAGTGACATTTGCTGGCTCACACATCTCATGCTTTCTGCTCAATTCTTGTGCATTTATACAGACAGAAAGAAGCCACTAAACCCACAGGCATTTTAACAGTATTTATAAGCCACGTAATTTCATTAATGGCTAATGAGAATGCTCTGCTGGGCCAAGAAAGGTACCGAGGTTAAGACATTAAGGTTTAATTTCATTTGCTTGCTTGCTTGGCCAGTGCATGGACACAGTAAAATTATTTATGAAGGTTTGGAAAGACATTTAGTCATTCGAGACTTAAGTTTCTTCTGCAGACCTTCACAGTATCAAAAACACAGTCAGGCCACCCTTAGCATATGTTTTATGACTTATAACTCGAAAAACTAAACGGCAAGTCTTTTCCATGCTAACTTGGAAAAAGTCCTATAAATTTATGACTGCAAATTCCAGCCAACATAAAAGCTTTGCCTCTTCTCCTTCCAGCTATATCGTATTTGTGCCAGATGAGAGAGCCAAGGCACCGAGAGAAGCAACAGAATTGACATTTTTACAGAATCCAAAGCCTTCTCCTAAAATGTAGGAAAATAGACACATCAATATACTTGACAATTTATTCATCCTACTTGCTGCTCTTATTTTGTTCGGAAGTGCCTGAGCGACTGGTGTGGACAGATTCTAATCATTTGAGTCGGCAATACAGTATCACCGTGAGATGCACAAATTCAACAGCCTCACACCTTCCTGAGTCCATGATGAGCATGGCTGCAGGACACGAGGAGGCAACAATTCCCAGGAACGTCTGAGGTAACAAAGAGGTTTCTGGAACCTGAAGGTGTATGGCTTTTGAGAGCTGTGTCTTCTCCCATTAATAACAAATGACAACACCCTTAAGGACTTGAGGCTTTGCCCAAGGTGATAACTAAAAGTGATATTGGTAAAGGCTTTTAAATTTCACATTATATTTGCCTGACTTGGCAGGAGGCAAAGTAGATGAGGTAGAGTGCCTTACTGATCCAAAGCCAAGTCCAACAGTAGAAACAGTCCCAGTAAGGGCAGAAAATACTGCTCTGCCCCTTGACTCAGGCTCGGCCATGTGACTTGCTTTGGTCTCAGCATTAACGAGGGAGTATCAGCGATGTGGCCTCTCGGGTTACCAGGGGCTCTCCTGCGCCTGCCATGCATGGTCAAGAGCAGAGCTTCCCTTGGGTGACTGCTGTCCTCAAACCTGGACTTAGAATATACTCAGTTGGAGCATGCCTACAACTAGACTTCAGCAAGAAGCCAGGCCAGCTGCACCTATGCTGGAAGTGGTCACCTAGGTGGTCCACCCAGGGGGCCCTGCCAAGGTCCAGAGTTGCCCAACTGAGCACAACCCTGGTCAGGAAGCAGCAGCCAACCTTTAGTTGCATGAGTTAAATAATGTTAATGATTACTTTCCCCACTGAATGTGAGAGCTGATACAGAGGACAAAGGAAAAGTTCAGGAAACCAGGGGAAATCATGCATAACAGGGTCTCCTTTTTTTCCCTTTCCTGGGCACATGGGTGGCAACACATAGCACGTACCTGTAAATCTCACAATTGCTTTAAGAAGTCCCCATCACTTCTCCAACGATAATTCAGCTTCCGTGTCCTTTGGTGGGATAATTTCTAGAGACTTCTTATGAAGTCTGTCAGAGATCCCCTGAGAGACTGAATCCCAGCTGTTCACAGTGCTCACTTGCTAGTGGCCTCACTCTGAGGCTTCCCCCGCTCCCTGTCCTACCTCCCACCCTGTCCCATGCTTCATTACCAGGTAAACATGTGTACCAACTTCTTGACCCAAACTAAGACACAGCTCATTTTTACAAATATTAACTAACAGTCACTGATCACTTGAATGTGCTGGACACCATGACACATGGAGTCTTCACCTCTCTGTGCTTCAGTGCTCCCACTTGTATAATAGGGACAAAAACAGCACTTGCCAACCTCCAAGCATTTTTATAAGGAAAGAACGTGTGACATACCTAGAACAGGATCTGCCTTATAACAAGCTCCCAACACATGCTACTTATTTTCCAGCAAGACTGGCTTACATATCACTCTCAGGTTTCTAAGCTACATCTACTAGTAACAGAAAGAACAGGCAAGATTGAGGAAAATAAAGAGAATAAAGAAGGATGAGAAAATTCCATCTTCAGGAAAATACTTGAAAAGTCTCAGCCAGCTGATGGCAGCACTGGCCTGTAAGTGTAGGATTCTGCATTAGTGATAGTCATGAACTTCTATGTCCTGGAGGAACAGTGACCCTGGGAACAGAGACTATGTAAGAGGATGGGGCCAGTCTGGTCCTGTCCCTCAGGGACTATTGGGTTTGGCTAAGGCCTGAGAGGCACTTTCAGAGGAGTTGCTCTGGGTGAGGAATTATTTCAAACAAGACTCAGCAGTGGCCTGGAGACTTGGGATTGGGGGGTCAAGGACTAGGCTTGCTCTAGACACTACAGAGATTCCCCTGAGATTCTCTGAAATAGACCCTCAAACACAGTTGGGCTTGAGGGGTTTCACCACTCAGCAAGGGGCCCGGGGATGGATTACCCAGTGGAAGGTGGGCTTCCCCAAGGTTGCAGACTTACTGTCAGCTGATGACTTCTGGGCTGGTGGCTGGGGTCCTCCCAGCAGCCCTGACTTCACAGTAACACATTCATCAGTTCTAAGGTCCAAACCTCAGCAAAGCGGGAGGGACTAAACCCCATTTGTTCTGATTATACCTGGTGGGGGCAGACCTGTCTGAACTGAGGACACATTAGCACACTAGCATAGTAGTGCTCAGTATAGTGCACTGTGGAATCAACCTCACAGCCCAGCTCCTGACCCCACCTCTGTCACTGCCCAGCTATGCCATCTAAGGCTACCTGGTATGGGGCCAAGTGTGATCTTAAGACCTAGGCTTCCCAGCTCGGATAAAGTAAGGATAATAATGACCCTATCCTCATGGACCACGGTAATGATGAAATTCGACAATGAACACGGTGTTCATGTCAGGAGGCCTGGTGTTCCTAAGTTAAAACCTCACAGAAATTCCATGGAAGGAGCCAATATAGGAGATACTCATTTGACCCTTCCTATCCCTATTTTCTGGTTCCCTGGCTCTTCCAGCAAACAAAACCCAACAGACAAACCACTTGGAACTTGAAACTTCAGCAGCAGTAAGTGGGTGGACTAACGCTATTCAAGTGTGTCAAAGTAGCAGGTCATCTCCTGATTGAGAGGGACCTATGTCTGTCCTCGTCGCTTCTGACCTGCTGCCTCTCCTGCTGACAAAAGGAGAGGAAAGGACAGCAAAAGAAAAGAAACTCTTTTTATTACTATCAACTCCGTGCTCCACCTCTATCAATACTACTCCTACCCCTAGCCCACCTTTCTACAGACCTAGGAGGACAGAGAAGTGGGGCAAATTACCTATGGCTCTTCTCATGAGTTCATCTCAGCCCCTTCTGGCTGCCACCTCAATCCAGTTGCATTTTTCTCATAAGTTTTCTTTCCCCCCATCTCTGCTGGAATGTTGTTCATTCCCTCGGTACAATATTTAGATTTTAGTTGGTGCGTGGGTTGTAAATTGGTCACAGTTTTCTTCCTTCCCGGTGTGCTTGTCCTTTGCCAGGTGACTATGCAGCTCCTCCCACCTGGAGCTGGAGTCTCATATTGTCTCTTAAATCTGGACTGGACAGTGATTTGTTTTAACCCCTGGAAGGTAGCAGAAGTGTTACAATGTCATTCTCAAGCCCTCACCTCAGGGAACCATGCAAGCTCACTTTCTTGGAGCCTCCACTGGTGGAGAGACACAGGGCCATCCAGCAAGATCAGGATGGCAGCTGATGGAAGATTATAGAATCAGCCCTGCTAGAAAGCTAGAGCAGCCCAGCCCAAACTAAACTGCCAACCTGTGGACTCATGAGGTAAAGAAATGGCTGCTATGGTAAGCTATTAAGTTTTGAGCTGGTGTATTAGGCAAAAGCTAACAAAACTAACTAATAGATCAGAGAACAAATATGATGAAAGAATTAAACTTGTCTCACATTTTGTATACATTTATTTATCCTTTTTAATTAAAACAAGAGGGCCATATATTCTCGATTTGCTGCTATCACCATATATTATTGGATACCTACACCTATTAAGTATTAGACATTCTGGACGATGTAAATTAAAGAGGTGTTCATGGTTGTCACACAATCACATTGACATGCGTGAACATGACTTAATACAAGGTGAAATACACAAGTGCCACCAAGTGTAGGGGCAAAGGCTGATTGGAATTAATGCAAAAGTTCTATATGGCATATTTCAACTTTCATACCAGTTCTCCAATGTTGCACCTCAGCAAATAACAGCAAATAAAACAAAAATGTTTTATCTAAGACGAAAATCAGAGGAAGTGAAAAAGAGACTGACCTCAAAAAACAAACTTTTAACACCAAGATGAAACCTTGGAATTTTATACTTGGAACTTTGTAATTCCTCATCCGATCATCATCACTCTCAAGAAGTTCAGTTAATGCTCTGGTATTTTTTTAAGTTGCACTTATTCATTATCTACTACAGAGTCAGTCTATGCTAGAAGAAATGAGATGAGGAATGCCAGAGACAGAACAGTCCCTGGCCTCATGGAGCATAAAGTCAAATAAGAAAAAGAAATTATTACAACAGAGAAGCATTTCATCCACAAATGATGGATATTTTACATGACGCATAAAGTACCTTGTGTCACATGAGCAGGTACCATGGAATCTGAGCTCACAGAGGGAAGGTAACGTCTCTGAAGAACTGTACATTTAAGACAGGATTTGACTAGAATTAAATGAAAGCAGTAGAGTCACACTATCTGAAGGAAGTTTGTTCTGTAAACATTACTCTCGTCATCTCACTCCCAATGGGTCTGCCTTCTGTGAGAGCAGATGTACCTCAGGGGTACAAAAGCCCTAGAGCCTGGTCTGGAAGGGACAGGCAATGGACAGTGATCGGTCACAGGTGTAGCTTGAGTAGGCCTCGGTTCAAATCCCTGCCTGTTGCGTGGCCTTCGGTGAGTCAGTTCCTCTCATTTAGCCTCCATTTCCTTACCAGTAAAAGAATATGATGACATCAACCACTGGGTGAAGTTGCAGTGGATTTAAGTGAAATGACTCAAAATGGGGACAATGGTTATTTTGCTCATGAGTCTGCAATGGGCACAGGCTCAGGAGGGATGGTTGGTTCACAAGGGAGAGTGTCTGGGCTCCACTCAGGATCAGCGGGGGCAGCTGAGGCTGGGGGCAGAATCATACAATGTCTGGCCCCTGCGGAGGACAAAGGCTGGAAAACACACACGTGGGCTTTCTATGGGGTTGCATTAACTCACAACATGGTGTCTGTTATCAAAAGCAAGTGTCCTAGGGAATGAGAGCCAGGTGAAGCTATGTCGCCTTTACTAATCATGAAGTTGTGAAGTCCCTCAGTGTCACTTTGCTGAAGCAGCCACTGACTCCCACTCAGATTCAAGGGAGGGGAAAGTGGTCTTCCCTACCTGCTGGGGTGGGCTAAGGTGCTGCTGGGAAGAGCAGTAATAATGCTGTGAACATTTGGGGAAAACTACATATTCCAGGGAGCTATATATCCAGTGAGGACATCCCATTGATACTAATTCCCTTTTCATGTGAAGATCCTGGGTTCTCTATATTTTTAAAAAACTGATGACAAAGGGAATGGAGATAAAGGTAAGTGGCGAACGTACACAGAAGGAAGAGGCATAAGCCTTGCAACAGGGCCGCACCAGCAGTGGCTGTCTTTTCTCGGAATCAGCTAGGTTCTTCGTGCTCCATGTGCCCTTGTCACTAAATTAGGGCAACAGCAGGCCCTCATGGTGTTGTTGTGGGAATTAAATGAATGAACCCATTGAAGTGCTCACAGCCCTGCTACAGTTACTGTTCCATAAGTGTGAACAGATTTTATGCTTTCAGGGCTCCCAAGCTCTCCTGCTCCTAGTTCATCCCTTCCGTCCACACATCCTAACAGCAATCCCAGGTAAGCCTCTGACCCCTGTCAGAGAGAAGTCACCTCCACACCACACAGCCAGCTGGTGTGTATCTTACCCTTAATCTCAATAAAGAACTTGGTAACATAAAATCTGGGGGTCACCATAGGCTGTCTTTTATAATCTCATTGCTACATACCCTGCACACCAGCATCTCTTCCTGCCACTCTTCAGTCCAGACCCAAAATCCCGGGCATCCTGAAGGGCTTGCACATGTATTTTCCAGCGGAAGTTCAGAAGTCTGGATCTCGTGCCTCCATCTACAACACACAGAAGCAACCATTTAAGGTTTCTCATGTATTTTTCAAAGCACTTTATTTTATTTAGTTGTTCATCTTGTTTGTTCATGCCAGCCGCAGGACACAAATGTGGGACTCTTAGGATGTATGTGGACTGTGCCTTACCCCTGCTCCACCAGTGTGTTCCACTCATGCATTTTTAAAATACCATGCAAAACCACATGATGACTCGGGGGACTGCTGATCGACACAGCAAGTGGCCTTTCCTTCCTATTCTGGCCCCTCACTTCCACCTCTGGGCCAGATAACTGAGGAGGGGACTTTCTTTACCAGATGTTCTCTAACTCCCATGTCAGCACTCATATTTCTAAAACTCCAAATGGTTTTTCATTAAAAAAAAGAATGAATCAGCCACAATGCTGTCTTCTCTATCAGTTAAGTGACAATCTGTCTTTTCCTTTACGCCTTATATCACATCAGCTCTCACAAATCTAGAGTCCTGAGATTTTCCAGTGTAGGGCTTCGGAACTGAGACTAAGCTGAATATGAAATCCCCCACTTATTCCCTTATTCATCTTTTTTTTTGTTTGTTTATCAACACCCTAACTTTTTCAAACTTACAAAAGTTCACAAATACCTGTTTGTTGCAAACAAACAGAAAACCAAACACAAATACTAGATAAAAGTTCAAGTTCCCTTTGAACATAGCCACTAACACCTGCAGCCTGCCTTTTCAACAGAGGTGGACACAGCTGAAATTTGGGATTATGTCTTCCTAGAACACACAATTTTGTGAATTCTAATATTCAATCTCTCTCTCTCTCTCTCTCTCTCTCTCTCTCTCTCTCTCTTTCTCTGTGTCTCTCTCATTACATTTAATAAAATAAATATTTAGTGTCATTCTGCAGCTTCTTTGTTCCATTATTTATATGTGTTATCAAACTCCCTATATTGGTACATGACAGTCTTACCTTTTTATTTTTCAACATTTCATCATCCAGGCTCCTGCACAGGCAGTCACCAGAATCTGACTTCCTGACCAGCACCTCCCTGATATGCTCCAAGCAACAGATTTCGTCTTGAATTTGGTCAGCTGAGTCTCTCATTTGCTCTCTCATATTACTTAATTTGGTTCCTAGTGTTTAAAGTGGGGTGATGATAGTAGCACCTACCTCAAAAGGTTGTTCTAGGAATCAAGTAAACTAATTCATAGAAAACAACCATCCATGGGAGGTTCCACAGTAAATGCCCAATAAATGTCCAAATGTCCAAGCCAACATCCCCACCATCAGTCATCAGCAACATCACCTTTTCTTGGATAATAATTTAAAATCCCACTTTACTGTTTAATTCAGATACTCCTCTGACCCTCCACTTCACACAGATAAGACTGCTAAAAAAAGAATCTAAGCTCTGATTACATCACTTGTAGCATTTTCTGATCTTTACTAATAGATAAGAAGTTGAAGTTAATTTATTGGCCTGCTGTATTTAGGGTGAGCGGCACAGTCACACAGAGCAAAGGGAGAAGAGAAAGGCAATAGTGCACAAAGTCAGACCATTCTTCAAAGGGAGAGAATTTCAAGTGCATCCTTCATCCATTGCTTATAATGTTAAATGAGTATATGCAAATGAAACAGAGAGGTATAAATACCTTAGTCTCACAATCTTATACCATTAGAAAGACAAGAACAATTAAAAGAACAATATAGAGGATCGACTTCCAGATGGTGACTCAACAGGATGCACTTTGGGGTTGCTTCCCACAGACACCGAAAAAACAAATACAAAAAAATCACCTACTTTCCTAAAACAAACACCAAGAAACGACTGGCACTTCAGCTGGAGACAGAACAGTTGATGACTAACAGTGGGTGAGAGCACCCAGCGCAGTTCTCAGCTAAGCTGCTGATTTGGATTCTGGAGGTTTCAGATGTGAGGTGGAGCAGAGGCTAGGGATTTCAGGACCAGCTGCAAAGGCAGCGAGAGGTGGGTCTGGGGCCACGGAGGGCCGACTTGGAAGGGGGTGAAAGGAGAGCCAGCACACCAGGAGCAGAGCTGGAGCCCTCACAATGAATTGTGGCCATAACCAGAAATCAGCCAAAGAGCTCAAACCCCTCCCACAACCATTTGTCACCAGAGCCTGGGGTCCAGCAAGCAGAAATCCGGCCCACTACATATTTGCCCACTGGAAATCCCTCCCCCAGGATTACAGTGAGAAGGCAGTCCCAAAACACAATGATATCCACTAGTGTCACCTTGTGGGTACAGATGAAACTGCAGCCTGATTGCCAATCCTGAGCAAATCAACCCTACGCAACACCAGGGAAACTGAATCCTTAGCAATATTAACAACATGCCAAACAGAGCAAAGACACAAAGAAATATATCTGAAATGACAGCTCCCATAAAAAACCCAGGGGAAAATCTGAACACAGCAGATGTGTGTAAGTTACCTGAAGAGGAATTTAGGGTAACAACGATTAATATACTCATGGGAATCCAGATATCAGTAGAAGCAGTAAATGAGAATGTCAGGAAGCAAAGAAAAATTTAAAATAAGACATCAAACAGGTAAGACACACAATGGCTGAATTAAAGAACTCAATAGAGGAATTCAACAATAGGATGGATGAAGCTTCCAACAGAATCAGTGATCTGGAAGATAGGACAGAGGACCTCAATTAAGCAAACTGGCAAAGAGGTAAAAGAGAATTCAAAGAATTGAAGACAGCATTCAAGATCTCTGGGATAATATCAAAAGGAACAATACTTGCATCATAGTGGTCCCTGAGGAAGAGAGAGAAAAGGGGACAGAAATCAGATTTGAAGAAATAATAGATGAGAACTTCCCCAGTTTGAAACATGAAGCAAGCCTCCAGATCCCAGAAGATCAAAGAGTTCCTAACAAAAGAACTCAAAAAGAAATATGCCTAGACACATCGTTGTTAAAATGTCAAAAATGCAAGATAAAGAAACACTATTAGAAGCAGCCAGAGAAAAACATGTCACATACAGAGGCACCCCCATAAGATTGCCAAAGACTTCTCAAATGTCAGGCCAGAATGGAATGCCATAATATATTCAAAGTGCTGAAAGAAAAAGAGTTGCAACCTGATACTATAATATATATACTATATATTATCATTCAGAACTGAAGGAATGATAAATACCTTTTCTGACAAGCACAAGTTAAAGAAGTTCATCACCATGAAACCAATTGCAAAAAATTGTAAAGGATGCTCTACAAGCATAAAGAAGTAACACAGAAAAACAGTAAGACAGCAAATATTGAAAGTGGGGAGGAAGAGAAGAGAACAAAAATATGGATAGAATGAGTCAAAGACTAATATGCTTTTAAATAAAATTAGGTAGTAAACACAGAACTGGGAATGCTAACTTCAGGGTAACTTCAAAATACATCCCCAGGAAGAAAGTGAAGAAGAAAACAAAAGACTAAATCAATCAAAACATGACTTACCCTTCCAACCTAAAAAGAGAAAGAACAAAGTCATCATCTGGTGCAAAATACAAAAGACAAATTATAAAATGACTAGGTAGCTATATACCAAAAATCACCCTAAATGTTAATGGACTGAAATTATCAGTCAAAAGATGCAGAGTATCTGACTGGATTAAGAAGCATAACCCAACCTTCTACTGCATTCAGGAAACCCACTTTCTTCTCAAAGAAAAACAAAGACTCAAAGTCAATGGCTGGAAGACAATCCTACAGTCGAATGGCAACCACAAAAGAGCAGAAACAGCTATACTCACATCAGATAAAACAGGCTTCCATCTGAAGAGCATAATAAAAGACAGACATGGATGCTATATGATTAAAGGATATATTCAGCAGGAAGACATAACATTTATTAACATATATTCACCAAATGAAGGCTCATCAAAATATAACCAGCAAGTATTATTAGACCTGAAGATAGACATTGATATCAACACAATAAAAGTGGAGGACTTCAATACCCCACTACAATAATGGACAAATCAACCAGGCAGAAAATTAATAGCAAGACAGCCACTTTAAATGACCATCTGGAACAGATAGTTGTAAGAGACATATACCAATTACATCAACCAAAAACCACAGATTTAACTTTCTTCTCAGGCACTCTTGGGGTATTCTCAAGGATAGATCATACGCTGGGACACAAAACATCTCTCAACAAATTTACAAAGATCGAAGTCATACCAAGCATCTTCTCTGACCACAATGGCCTAGAACTGGAAATTATCCACAAAAAGAAAGCTGGAAGACCCCCAAACCAATTGGAAACTCAACAATATGCTCCTGAAGGACTCTTGGGTAAAAGAGGAAATGAAAGAGGAATTTAAAAATACTTAGAGACAAATGAGAATGAAGACAGGTGTCTACCAGAATCGATGGGATACAGAAAAGCAGTACTTAGGGGAAAGTTCATTGCAATCCAGGCCTATCTCAAGAAATAAGAAAAATCACAAATAAACAACTTAACTCTACATTTAAAACAACTAGATTTGGTAGGACAATTAAAGCCAAAAATCAGCAGAGAGGAAATAATCAAAATTCAAGAAGAAATAAATGAAATAGAAAACGAAGAGACAATCCAGAAGATCAATGATACCAAAAGTTGTTCTTTGAAAAAATAAACAAAATTGACAAGCGACTGGCTAGACTCACAAAGAAAAAAAGGAGAAAACTCTCATAACTAGAATGATAAATGAACAGGGAAAAGTTATAACAGATACCACAGAAATTCAAAACATCATGAGGGACTACTATGAACAGCTCTATGCCACAAAAATGGACAACTTTGAGGACATGGACAGATTTATAGAAAAGTATAGTCTCCCATAATGGAACCCAGAAGAATCGGAAAACTTGAATAGAACAATCACAAGCAGATAAATTGAAGAAGTAATCAAGGGCCTCCCCGAAATAAAAGCCTAGGACCAGATGGCTCCTCCAAAGAGTTCTACCAAACCTTCAGAGAAGAATTAACACCACTTCTTCTCAAGCTCTTCCAAAATACTGAAGAACATGGAACACTCCCAAATACTTTTTATAAGGCTAGCATTATACTGATACCAAAAGTCGACAGAGATGTCACCAAACAAGAAAATTACAGACCAATATCTCTAATGAACAAAGATCAAAAATTCTCAACAAAATATTATCAAACCAAATTCAACAACGCATCAAAAAGATCATCCATCATGACCAAGTGGGATTCATCCTAGGGATGCAAGAATGGTTCAACATACATAAATCTATTAATGTCATATACCATATCAATAATAGCAAAGAGAAAAACCACATGATCTTACCAATAAATGCAGAGAAAGCTTTTGACAAGATTCAACACCCATTTATGACAAAAAAACAACAACCACCATCACAAAATGGGAATCGAAGGTTCATACCTCAACGTAATAAAGGCCATATATGAAAACCCATAGCCAACATCATAGTCAATGGTGAAAAATTGAAAGCATTTCCTGTTCAGTCAGGAGCAAGGCAAGGTTGTCCCCTCTCACCACTGCTACTTAATATTATACTGGAGGTCTTAGCCAGAACAATTAGGCAAGAAAATAAAAGGAATCCAAATTGGATAGGAGGAAATAAAACTCTCATTATTTGCAGGTGACATGATTATATATATTGAAAAACCCAAAAACTCTATCAAAAAATCTCTAGAACTCATCAATAAATACAGTAAATTGGGAGGCTACAAAATCAATGCACGAAAATCTGTTGCATTTTTATATGCAAACAATAAGCTAGAAGAAAACAAAATCATGAAAATTACATCATTTAAAATAGAAGTTAAACAAATGAAATACCTGGGTATATATCTAACAAAGGAAGTAAAATATCTATACAATGAACCTACAAGTCCTTCTTAAAAAATAGAGGAAAGACACCCACTGCTTGTGGCTGGGAAGAATCAATATCATTAAAATGGCCATCTTACCCAAAGCAACATATAGGTTTAATGCAATTCCCATTAAAATTCCATGGGTTTATTTCCAGGAAATAAAACAAAAAAAAATGTGAAAAAAATATACGGAACAACACTGGATTCCAAATATCCAAAGCAATCATTAGTAAAAAAGAACAAATCTGGTGGCATTACACTTCCAGACTTTGAACTATACTACAAAGCTATAGTGACCAAAACAGTATGGTACTGGAATAATAATAGGGACACAGATCAGTGGAATAGAACCAAATCACCAGAAATTGACCTGCTCACTTACAGTCAATCGATGACAAAGGAGTCAAAACTATTTGATGGAAAAAGGAAAGTCTCTTCAACAAGTGGTGTTGGGGAAAAAAAGAATGAAGCTAGACCACTGTCTAACAACACTCAAAAAAATTAACTCAAAATGGATTAGAGGCTTGGACATAAGACCAGAAACCATAAAGCTCTGAGAAGACAACACAAGAAAGACTTTCCATGACATCAGTCGTAGAGAAGCCTTTGGGACTCAATGCTACCATCAAGGGAAACAAAGAAAATAAACAACTGGGACTACATCAAATTAAGGAGCTTCTTCACAACAAAAGAAAACATCACCAAACCCAAAAGGAAACCTACTAAATAGGAGAAGATACTGCATTCAATATTTCCGACAAATGCTCAATATCTAAAATATACAAAGAGCTCATAAAACTCAAACACAGAAGAACAAGCAATCCAATCAAAAAACAGGAGGAGAAATTGGAGAGACAGTTTTCTGAAGAGGATATACAGATGGCCAACAGGCACATGAAATATGTTCCTACTAACTGACTATCAAGGAACTGCAAATTTAAACAACAATGTTGTTTCACCTTGCCTCTGAAAGACTGGCTATTAATCAAAAGCCTGAAAAAAAAAACAAAAAAACAAATGCTGGTGAGGATGTGGAGAAATGGGAACGCTTTTGAATTGTTGGTGGGAGTGCAAATTGGTACAATCCCTAGGGAGAACAGTTTGGAGATTCCTCAAAAAACTGAAGATGGAAGTCCCATATGATCCTGTCATTCCACTTCTGGGCATCTACCAAAAAAGATACAAAAGCACCCATCCACAGAGATGTATGTATTCCTATGTTTATTGGGGCCCTATTCACAATAGCTAACAACTGGAAATTACCTAAGTGCCCAATGTCAGATGAATGGATAAGGAAGATGTGGTACATATATACAATGGGATACTACACAGCCCTTAGAAGAGATGAAGCCCTGTCATTTGAATCAACGTGGATGGAACTGGAGGGGATTATGCTAAGTGAAATAGACCAAAAGAAGAAAGATAGATACCAGATAACCTCGCTCATAGGTGGAATGTGAATAGACCAAACAAAGGAACAGATGAAACATAACCAAGCCTAAAACATTTGCAACAGAACTGAGGTTACCAAAAGGGGATGAAGTGGTAGGGGGAAAATGGTGGTGGAGCTCACTGGACAATGGGGAAGAACACTTGGTGATTTGGTGGAGGGTATGGTGTGCTGAAACGTATTCAAGAAATGGGGAACCTATACATAGGAAATTGTTTTAATGTGTAGAAATATAAAATAATTTTTTAAAAAGTACAATAGTAGAAGTAATGAGATCAATTTCACATAATAGGTAATGTGGTGCTGAAGCTAAGTCACTCTTGGTGACATGAGGATAATGGAGTTGTCGCTTCTGTGAGAGGAGAGATCAAGGTAAGAGAATAAATTAAGAACTTCCCTTGGGTAACTAACTCACAGAGAGGCATGCACAGTGAGAGGTACCCACAAATGGATCTCTGGGGCACACAGCCCACATGAGTATCCCATATCGGGTGTCCCATATCAGTTCAACTCTGCTTCTTCACTCATGAGCAGAATGGCAAGTGGAACTGTTACCTAATTCAACCATTCCAATTGCCTTTCCACTCTGAATACTCCCTCCAAGTGAAGCGCTCATTTCCCCACTCCCAGCCCCCTCACGAGACTGCATCTCTTCACTTGGAACAAAAACATTTTCTAACTCCTAAGCATACTCTGTTCCTTCCTGTACCCTGGAACACTTCCAGTGTGACTTGGTCACATTGGAAGTTAAACACAACCTAAATTACCCAGCAGAACGTGGCTCTAAGTTTCAGTTCTTCGGGATCCTCACCCCGGCTGCATACCTGACAAGTTCTAAGCAACGTTAAGCGCCTCAACAGTGATGACAGAATTTCTGGAGGTGGGACACATGCAGTCCTATTTTTAAAAGCCCGCTGGGTGTCTCCAATGTTCAGGGAAGTTGAAGAGCCAGGGATCTAATGATGACTGACTTTCAGATGACTTCTGGTCACAATACTCAATGCTCAATAATGCTGTGATAAATAAGCTCACATGATTCAAATTACACACACATGTACAAAGCAGAAACATTTTATATAAAAACACTTAGCTCTTACATTCTGTTGCTTTTCATTTCATTAACTTTTATATAACACAATGCCAGACGCCCCAGCTCCCCCCACTAGAGTCACAATCCACCACAGGGTCGTATCCCACCTTGTGAAACTGCACTGCCTTAGATGAACCTGGATATAGATAAATTAATAATTAAGCAAGATACTTAAAATAAAGGCATATTTCCAAAAATCCCAGAGATGTGTAAATTCCTGAGATTAAGCCCATACTTACAGATGCCAATTTTCAAAAATGTTTATTGTACTCCAAATATTTATTTGATAAAATAGAAAAGGTCACACTCCTATGAGCATTCTCTTTAGGAGGTAAATGTGCCTTTATATGTTATGTTTTAGCCACTAACCATTATTTCATATCTATTTTATCATGCAGCATTTTCCATATTTACAAAATTCTTAAATGATTACATTGTGGTTCCCCAAACTTAGAACTCTTAAATATGTTGTTTCTATGTGTGTTGCTCAGGGGCACTGGTCATATTTTCCCTTTGCCCATACACTGTGGAGCACTCGCATGGCATGGAGCATGAAGTAGGCATCTGCATTAATACTTGTTGACTGAGTTTTAGCATTCTGGCATATATTCCCAATTAGAATTTAACAAAATAGTACTCAGGGAAATTGATAAAAAGTATATATTTGGCCTTCCAGTGAAAGAGGTTTGTTACTGGCACTATTTCAGCTGCTATTATGCTTCTAACATCTGACTATCATTGTGGGTATTTGGTGCTCTCACCACATGGGAAAAATAGAGAGAATTAAATGTTGCTGCCAATACCTAACTTTCACTTCTCTGTAGTACCATCAGTAAACATTTAAGACAAAGAGTTTTGAGGATCAAGGGAGAATAACCCACTAGACATTTTGACTGAAAAATAGAACAACTGTCAAAATTAATTCAAGAATAGATACTGAACTGGGCCTATAGTATCATAAAATGTTATAAAATTTTATATACAGAAACCTAACACACCATCAACTTAGAGATTGCATATACAAACATAGAACTGTATATTAAACAGAGAAGACCACCTGAGGCTCCCCTCTGAGTCGGGTGAAGTAGCTGGAATGACTTGGGAAGCTGTCTCAGCCTTACTGGGTTGGTCACACAGCATATGGAACAAAAATATTTCCTCAGCAAAGGGCACATGTTTTCATTTGGTTATCGAACTTTAATATGGTTGCGTTCCTAGAAATGCAAATTCAAACTTAATATTGGTTTCTGAGAAAACTAGAATTCCCTTAAGGAATATTAAAGTGCTTCTAACCTTGACGACTTTAAATTATTTTAAGGTTTAATTTATTTGTTTCTATTCAAGAAAGCCAAATTTATGGGGGTGGGGGTTGTCCTGATCACAATATTCATTAATTAAACAAATGTTGATGAACATATCATTGGTGCAAAGCACTGTGGAAATACAAAGAGTCACTATTTTCATTGAAAGTTTAGAAGTTCTAATAAAACATTTAAACATTAGCACCTTCAAGGTAAAAATAGGTTGATGAAACAGATTGCCAACCAATGTTACCAATGTTGGTGCTGAAACGTTGTTCTACAATCTTAATAAATAAGAAAATGTGGAGTTCCAAGGAGGAAAATACATTTCTTTCTTGCAAGATTTCTAGAGATTCTGTATATGATGCAGAAAGGCAGAAGCATGTTCCAGTAGCTGCCAAAATTCTTTACCAAGGAGTTTTTCTTAGAGAATAGCTCAGGATTAGGCCACCCGTGAGAGATGGTGACCTTGAGTAGCTTTTCTTCTTTTGTTCTTTTCCTTTTTCCTCTTTTTTCAAATTAATTCTGTTTGAGAAAGGCATTGCTATTTATCTCTCTAGAGGAGATTAGAGACAGAAAAATCTACAAAGAAAACTGTATTAGTATACCATCTGTGGCTAAATTGCCCAATATAGCCGTCACAAGCTCTCTGTGGCTCTTGATCACTTGAAGTGTGGGGAGTCTGAATTGATACACACATCAGGTTTTGAAGACTTAGTCTAAAAAATGTAAAATACTTCACTGACATTTTTTACATCGATCACATGTTGAAATCCTTGGACATGATGATTAAATAAAATATATTGCTAAATTAAATTTCATTTCTTTTAAGTTTTAAAAATATGACTACTGGAAATTTTTAAATGACATATGTGGCTCACATTATATTTCTTTTGGAAGCACTGCTCTACGGGATAACCCTCAAAGCTTACACTAACACCACGTGGATATTCCCTACCCCTTTGCTGGATTGGTGCATTTGCTACATTCTACACACACACACACACACACACACACACACACACACACACACACACACACACCCCTGACTCTTGGCAGCCACCTCCTGCTACAATCCTGCCCATACTTTAAGACTTATTTCAAAATAGAACAAGCAATTGATGGCAATAGTAAGAATCGATAACATGCCAGGCACTCTGCTAAGCACTACTCATTCAGCAAACTTAAGCCATCACAAAAGTCTTGTCAGATAGGCATCATTAGACTCTCATGCTCAGCACCACGATCTGTTCAGAAACAAAGCCTAGATTCAGCTTTGGTTCACCATCACCATTGACATTTAACCCCATGGGCACTCTTGCCACCACTCCCCAAATCTATTGAGTTCCTAACCACATGTATTCCCTACTCCTTTCAACCTTCGCGATGCTTAGTTAATACATCTTAGCTTGTATCTTTCTCACAGAGTGTACTACTGCATTGCATCATCACTATTTTAATTTTGTCTGATCCACTAGTTTCTCTCTGAAGATCAGGATGAACTCTACTCTTATTAAATCTTCATAGAAATGCCTCTTTGAGACCCTAGGCAGTATTTGAATAAATAAAGCATGCTATATACTTGAATGTCCTCTCATTGTCTTTAACAAATGTAGGTTTTTATTGTTGAAATGGGAATTGGGGGATGTGATGGGAAGACCAAGAGACAGCTAGAACCCTAAGAAAAACAAAGGAGAATGGCTGGAAATCTAATTTCCCTTCTGGTAGGGAAACCAAAGAACTCCCCATGGTGGTTTCTCCATCTACAAAGAGTAGCTTCTCCCTCCTTCAGCTCCCTAGAAGGAATCCTGGGTTCTAACCACCCCAACCACCAAACATTGCCTGGGAGAACATGAATAGAAGAGGGCTGGGAGAGAATGGAATGATGATGATGACTATGGGTGATTCCAAAACATGAAAGTCTCTAGTAAGAAGACACTTCATCGCTTATCTATTTGTTCTCCGAAAAAGTCACATAACAGCAGGCTAAAGACCCTTAGTCAATAGAGACCCTGATAAATCATTCCAAATGCTTATACTTGTCTGAGAATAGTCGCACTTCCCAATAAAACATCTCCTGTTATTCTAGTAACATTATCCTGAGGAACAATTTTTTTTGGTAATAGAAACTGCAGTACCTATGGGAGAAAAAGTATTCAAATTTGTGGGTTTTTAAAAATTCCTTTTCCAAAGATTTTTGTGTGGTGGAGAAAATTTAACTTACTTTTAGAGGGGCTAAAATAGACTTCTTGACTAGCTTTCCTGAACCATAATCCCAATTTTTACCTCAGACACCATGATGCTATAGCTTTATGAAGTTTTTCTCACTTCCATGTGATAATATCTAATGCAAGGGCCACAACCCTTCTAGAGGGTCAATAGTTTTAGGTGTTTTGTTTTGTATTCATTCATCTTTTCAAATTTTTACATGTTAAAATAAAATCATATGTATAGGTTCCCCATTCCTCATTATATGTCAACACACCCTGGCCTCCACCAAATCACCAAGTGATCTTCACCATTGTCCAGTGGGATCCTCCACCATTCCCTCCCCAACCCCATCCCATTCCCTATTGGTAACCTCAGTTTTGTTGCAAGTGTTCAAGGGTTGGTTTTGTTTCATCTGTTCCTTTGTTTTGTCATGTTACATCTATGAGTAAGGTGACCATTTTGATGATGCTGATTATTCCCAATCATGAGCAGGGGATGTCTTTCCATCCCTTTTGTATCTATTCTATTTCTTTTAAGAAGGACTTGTAGTTTTCATTGTACAAGTCTTTCACTTCCTTTTTAAGTATATTGAAAGCTATTTATTTTCTTCTTTTTAAAAAGGTGTTATTTCTTGATTTCATTTTCTTCTAGCATGTTGTTTGTATATAATGACAGATTTTTGTGCATTGATTTTGTAGCCTGCCATTTTACTGTATTTGTTGATTAGTTCTAGTAGTTTTCTTGACAGTTTTCAGTTTTTTCTCTCTATATATATCTATATAATCGTATCATCTGCAAATAATGAGAGTTTTACTTCCTCCTTTCCAATGTGGATTCCTTCTATTTCTTTTCTTGCCTAATTGATCTAACTAAGACTTCCAGTATGATGTTAAATAGCAGTGGTGAATATGGACAACCTTACCATGTTCCTGACCTTAAAGGAAATGCTTTCAAATTTTCAACATTGATTATGATGTTGATTGTCAGTTTGTAGTATATGGCCTTTGCTGAGATTATGTACCTTCTATCCCCACTTTAAGCAGGTTTTTTAAAAAAATCTAAATGGGTGTCGAATCTTGTCAAACTCTTTCTCTGCCTCTATTGATAAGATCATGTGGTTTTTCTCCTTGCTCTTTTTGACATGCACTATTAATGGATTTATGCATGTTGAACCATCCTTGCAGTCCTAGGATAAATCCCATTTGATCATGGTGGGTGATCTTTTTGATGCATTGTTGGATTCAGTTTGCTAATATTTTGTTGAGAATTTTTGCATCTATGGTCATTAGATATATTGTTCTGCAATTTTCTTTCTTGGTGATGTCTCTATCAGCTTTTGGTATCAGTGTAATGCTAGCCTCATGGAAAGTATTTGGGAGCGTTCCCTGTTCTTCAGTATTTTGGAAGAGTATGAGAATATGTATTAATTCTTCTCTGAAGGTTTGGTAAAATTTATTGGAAAAGCCATCTGGTCCTGGACTTTTAATTTTAGGGAAACTTTTGATTACAGCCTCAATTTCTTTGCTTGTGATTGTTCTGTTCAGGTTTTCCATTTCTTCCAGGTTTAATTTTGGTAGGCTGCATTTTTATAGAAATCTGTCCATGTCTTCAAGGTTGTCTACTTTGTTGGCATAGAGCTGTTCACAGTAGTCTCCTAGGATGTTCTGTATTTCTGTGGTATGTGTTGTAAGTTCTGTCCTTTCATTTCTGATTCTAGTTATGAGAATAACTCTTTGTTTTTCCTTGTGAGTCTAGACAATGGTTTTTCAATTGTGTTTATTTTTTTCAGAAAAGCAATTTTTGGTTTCATTGATCTTTTGGATTGTCTTTTGGTTTTACATTTCATTTATTTCTGCTCAAATTTTTATTATTTCCCTTTTCTACTGATTTTTTGCTTTAATTTTTCTTTCTCTGGTTGTTTTAAGTGTAGGGCTAAATTATGTGTGAGTTTTCTTGTTTCTTGAGATAGGCCTGGGTTGCAATGAAACCTTCCCCTTAGTACTGCTTTTGCTGCATCCCATAGATTCTTAAATTCCTCTTTTTCTCTTTTACCCAAGAGTCATTCAGAAACATATTGCTTAGTCTTCAGTTAATTTGGGTCCTCCAGATATCTGTTTGTGGCTGATTTCTAGCTTTAAACCATTGTGGTCAGAGAAGATGTGTGGTACAATTTCAGTTTTTTAAATTTGTCCAGATTTTGTGTCCTGACATATCGTCTGTCCTTGAGAATGTTCCATGTACTTGAGAAGAAAGTGAAATCTGCAGTCATAGATGAAGTGTTTGGTATCTGTCTATTAGGCCTAACTGTTCCAAATGGTCATTGAGAGCTGCTGCTTCTCTGTTAATTTTCTGCCTGGTTAATCTGTCCATTGCTGTCATTTCATGTATATTTCTCCTTGTCTTTGTTCTGTTTGGCATTCTGTTTATGTTTTTTTGGATTAAGTTTTTCTGCAGTGATGGGCTTGTATAGGCTATTGACTTGCATCGAACAAGCCTGGATCCTGGTTTGGACACTGGAATTTCTCGAGTTTTGTGGTGTCACCACTGGTTGGATTTGTTTAAGGCCTTATGTGGGCCCTCTGTTGTTGCTCAAAAGTTCAATCTATGGGCTTGGAGTTTTTTTGGGGGGATGCAGAGCTTTACTCTAGCATCCCAGCTCCCAAACGCAATGATTACTTTGCTGTTGACATATTATTTGCAATCATGCTGCAGTTTAACCTATACCCACAAGGTGGCACTGGGGGGTAGCAGCAGGATTTTTGGTGGGCAGGTCCTGCAGCTCTGTGACAATATGGTTGGTTGGGGTGGGTGGGGATGGGCGATTCCCCTAGTTGCTTTCTAGTTATGGTTGTGCCCAGCATAAATTTCCCACTGGGGATTCTGTTCAAACCACTGGGGCACTTGTGCCTTTTCCACCCTGTGCCACACCCTTTCACCCAGTATTGTGTCCTGGTCCCAATGGATAGTTTCTCTGCTGCTTTTGCGATTCCTGGGATGTCCGGTTTTTCCCACAGTTCTAACTTCTCCACCATGTTTGGAATCCTTATTCTGAGTCTTGTATGTATAGCTCTGAACCTGGGCATTTTCACCTACTGTTTGCTGTTGTGATTGCTGCTGTGTCTCTACAGCATCTGTGCCTGCTTTTCCTCAGTGTTTTTTTTCTGGAAAATAGGTGAATTTCTAGTTGCTCTGTGGGGAGGGCACGAATCTCCTTTCTACCAGGTTGCCATCTTGGTTGGAAGTTTCAATAGTTTTAGTTTTAATATCTATGTCTATGATGCATCTTGAAGTAATTTTTGTGAATGCCATTGGATGTGAATGGCATAGGAATCAAGCTTCATTTTTTCCTTATTAATATATGACTGACCTAGTATCACCTGTGGAAAAGACTCTTCTCTCCCCCAGTTATCTATAGTATAAGCTTTCTTGTAAGGCAAGTGATTACACATCTAAAATCTGTCTCTGAGCTTTCATTTCTGTGGCATTAATCTAGTTCTCTTTACTCTTTCAATGTGATAATCTTAATTTCTTTTTTGTTTAGCAAACACTGAATTTCATGGTATAACACCTTCAGATTTGTTGTTATTCTTAAATATCACCTTGGATATTATGACTACTTTTCATTTCCATCTAAATTTTGTAATCATTTTGCCAGTTTATACAGGAAAAAATCTACTGGGACATTAATTGCAATTTCAACATATCCAGAGGTCATTTGGGGGTGGGAGAAAAACTAACATCTTTAAAATACTGAATATTCCAATCTATGAACATGGTATTCTTTCTATTTAAGTATTAATTAATTTCTCTCAGTGTTTTGTAGCTTTCAGTGTGGTGTGATTGCACAGCTATTGTTAAATTCAATTTTAGATGTTTAATATTTTAATGGTGCTGTTTTTATTTAATTTTCAATTGTTGCTAGAATACTAACTTCTGAATGTCAACTTTACGATTTATCTTCTAACTTTAATAATCTTTGTTTCATTTCCCTGTCTTAGTGCTGTGGTAACATTATGAATACCGTGTGTAATAAAAGTGAAAAAGTGACAGGTGAGAGTGAGTAAGGGTGATAGAGTATCCTTGTCTTATTCTTACCTGAGAGTGAAAGTACTCATATTTTATCATTCAACACAGCTTGTACATACCACTGATCAGATTAAGGTAGTCACCTTTTAATTTTAGTTTACGGAAAGAAAACTAGGTATTTTTAAGTTAAATGTTAAATTGTACAATGAAAACTTGACAGCTATTTTGGAAATTTCAGCAAAGAAGCAGAGTACTTCACACTGTTGAAGAGATATTTCCCTCTTTTGGAAAAGACCATGACCTTGGACAGATTACACAATTCTTGAATTGCCTGTCTCCTGTATGGGGTGATAATTTGGTATTCATAACATATATTTAAGTCAAACAAATTAATCTCTGGACAGTTTATCCTCCCTTTACTAGGTCTCGGTCTCCAGATTTGGAATTTAAATCTGGAGACATCAAATATTCACTATACACTTGACATTGTATTAAGCAACTCACAAGTACAGGCAAATGCTGAATGATGACAGTTGGGTCAATAATGAACCAAATATACAACAGTGGTCCCCATATTCCTATTACCTAGTGACATTAGCATATTATATTGGCACCAGCTTCCTACCTTCCATGTTCACCATATCTTGATTGCATCATTTTCTCTTGTGCCTGATTTATTTAATCTTGTGCTGTTTTGCTCACTAGGGACCCTAAGCATGCAAAATCCATGACTAATGTTGCATTAGCACAACAACAAAGTCACCTAGCAATGCATTTCTCGGTACATATGCCCACAGTTAAGTGAAGTATAGCTATGCTATTTCTCTCAATCCTTGTAACAACAGATGAGGCAAAGACACAGTGAGATATTTACTTGCCCGTGGACACAGTTAGTACATGGGGGAACCAAGATTCAAATCCAGGCAGTCTGACTCTATCTCATAGCCACTAAGCCATTAGAAGTAAGTCTTCTCACTCTAGCCCTCTATGTGAGGTCACAACTATTTATTATGGTCTACATACAACAATGGACATGTTTGCTTACCATGTAGCCAGCTTTGGAGCTGCCCAACCTTGGGCTTCATTAGGAGACCAGAGAATACAGTCATGCATTTAGTTCCCGTGAGGTTTTTGGTTTGGTTTATTCCATTCAGTAAATAGTTCTCTCCAGCATTTTACTCTATCTCTTAACTTTTGCTACAAGTAATAGATATTTAAAGATCTATATTTATAAAAAAGAAAGTTACCTAAAAAGATTATTTTCCAGTGGAAACATCCCATCAACACATTATTTATAAGCTAAATCTAGAGAGAAACATAATTCTATGTTCTCTTTAAAAATTATCCCGAACAAAGTTTTGAGAAAAATATTGGGCATAGTTACTATCCCTTCTCTAGAAAGAGTCCTTATTCCTGGAGGCTTCGAACGAAACCTTCCAGTTATCTGTTGCTGTAAAATGAGTCACTCTAAGACCTAGTGGTTTACTCTACAATCATTTTATTATCTCTGTGGCTTCTGAGGGTCTGGAATTCAGGAATGACTTGATGAAGTAGTTCTGGCTGAGTCCTGTCTGTGGAACAAAGAATGGGAAGGGGAGTTGAGGTTCTGCTGGCACAGTTGAGGTCTAGCAGGGCATGTTTCTCTCCTTTGTGCACCTTCACATCCTGTGGTCTCTCCCCAAGGAATAGCTTGGGCTTTCTTGCAATATGACTACCTCAGAATAGTATAACGGCTTAGACAGCAACTCTCATGGTTCCAGCAAGAAAACTCCAGAGAACAAGGTGGTAAATGCATTATTACCTTTTCTAACATATCTTTGGAAGCAATGTAATGCAATATTATTTCTATCAGTTTCTATTGCTTATAAGTGAGGCACAAATGCATCCAGATATAAAGGAATTAGACTTCATGTGAACGGGGAACTAGCCAGAGAACATGTGGGTTGAGGCCACCTTGAGAAAAATACAATCTGTCCACAGTCTAAAATGAGTAATGTACTACAAATGTCACACATGAGGACGTCATTGTTATTTTCACTTCCAGATACATATATATCATGGAAAAGCATTTCTAAGTTGTTCTGGTCACACAGAAGAGGGGAAGAAATTATACAATCTGTTTCTTGACATATACAACTTTAAAAATAAATAGAATATATGAAATTACTTTGCGAACTATAAAATATGACAATTTATTGCTGTCATTTGCTGCAAATTGGAAACATCTATGCAAATTTTGGTTATCCCTGAAACTAACACATGATCAAGGGAGATGAGGTTCTCCTTGGGAAATTGTACCCACTTAACAAATACCATTTGAATTGCCATAGGAAAGTATTTGAATATTTCCTAAAGTTGTACTTAATGAAGAACTTGGAAAGTAAAAAACGTTTGGTATGACAAAAGAACTCCCATAAGAAGTGACAGTAGAGGTCTGAGGCAGGGATGTGTGCCTTGCACAGGAGCAGAGGGAAGACAGAACCGTGGGTGGGAAAGGATGACACACAGAAAAGGCACGTTACTGGTGAGTCCGGTATCTCCTGTTCCCAGACTCTGTTTCCTTCAATTGAAACTTTTCTGAAATGTTGACTGCGGTTTTCTGCTTCTTTTGGAATACATTTTCTTTTCTGGACTAACAAAGAATTGATGTGGATAAGGGACACTTGGGTGGCTAACTGGTTTCTGATTCAAGTGCGCCCTCTGCTGTTGAGACAGTGAAGTTTATTTTACTTAATAGCAGGGCTTCTGGAAGAGCAGGGAGGGCTATTGTGATTTGGGGATTCTCTTTTATCTGGAAGGACACTTAATTTTAATCCTTTCTCTGTCCTTTCTCTTTGTCACCAAGTCTCTAAGAAGACAGTGCCCATGCAAGATTTCTAATTTTCTCTGCAAATTTTACTTTTACCAAGACAGGTGACTCCAGTCCCACATGTACTCAAGTTTTTCCCCAGGATGGGACTCATCTTTCCAGGGGAGGTGCTGTATGGGTTGTCACCGCAGACTCCCAGGATCCCTGACCCTGCTCCACTAGCACTCTGCAATCTCTTCCCGGCTGTCCTTAGGTGTTTATTTGGCACGTCACCAGTAACCTGAAGTTTATACAATTGTCTCCTACCTATACTGAAGTATTGTGTAAGCAATAGTTTTATTTGCTCTTTTTGTTGATTAGGGTATTTTATCTTGGAAGGTATTCAAAAAGATTTGGATATAGGTATCCACCATTATTCTACTACAACTCAAGAGTTCTACATTTAAATAATAATCTATTTAGTGCATAAAAGATACCAATTTTACCCAAACCTATTTACTCTTAACAGAACAGCAGTATTTAAAAACAACTTTTAAACAAGGAACTGTTTATAATAACTTACAGAAATTCACACACATGCACACACAATAATTTTAAATATTTTCTGTCAAAGAATACCAGAGGCTAAAATTCTTAAACATCATCAACATTCCCCAACTACATTAGTCAAATGCAGGGCCCTTGACAAGATCTGGCACTGGAATGAAATCACAGGTCATATCAGTCACCGGAAGAGACACCTCTGATGTCCAAATTGCTCTGGGATTTCCAAGTTTCTGCCTAAAGTGAAGTAATGCACAGGCTACAGCAGAGCTCGCTTGGCCCTAGGTGCCAAGAACACACCCACTTTCTGCTCCAGTCCCATCCCTGGTGTGGGCTCTGCCAAGTACTTCCCTGGTGACAAAGCAGTTTCTCCCAGGAGCACAGCAAGGGATTCTGAAGTGCGGGTAATTAATGTACCCTCCCCTGACAGCCCTCATTCAGGAGTTAGCCTAGGTTCCCTCATCCCTCAGGCAGGATGATTAGTCAGTTTTAGGGTTAATCCCTTGTGCACAGAGTTGATGCATTGATAACTAACCCTGGACTGACTGCCTCCTGACCAGCTCCCCTCCCCAGTCACCTTCTAGCATCTCCTGGATCACTCCCCTCAAACAAAAGACATACATTTGAATCTTTGCTCAGGGCCTGCTTCTGGGGGAACCCAGATGGAGAAAGCTCCTAGCTTGGGGCCTCTGCTCCAGCCTCCTGAAGACTCCACTGACAGTCCTCTCCCATATCAGAGCCAGAGGACAGCCCCAAACTGGGTCACCCATCCAAACATGGTAAGAGGAGCGGGGTCTTGGAGGGGATACTCTTGGGTCCAGCGAAGCCTGTGAGAATGGGAGTGGGCTGCAGAGCAGAGCTGGGGTTTCTCTCCCTTGCAATCTGCCTCCTGTCCTACTCCCTACTGGTCACCTCAGTTCCATTGCAAGTATCCAGGGGTTGGTTTTGTTTCATCTCTTTGTCTAGTCACATTCCACCTATAAGTGGCATCAGTCTTCTTTTGACTAATTTCACTTAGATAAACTCCTCCAGATACATCCATGTTGATTCAAATGAGAGGATTTCATCTCTTCTAAGGGTTGGGCATTGTGTAGATGCACCACATCTTCTTGATCCATTCATCTGACATTGGACACTTAGGTAGTTTCCAGTTCTTAGTTATTGTGAATAGGACTGCAATAAACTCGAGGGTACAGGAATCTCTGAATGAGTGGTTTTGTATCTTTTGGAGAATACCCAGAAGTGGGATGATGGAATCATATGGGATTTCCATCTTCACCTTTTTGAGGAATCCCCATGCTATTTTCCACAGGGGTTGCACTAGCTTGCACTCCCACCAACAGTGTATAAGTGACCCTTTTAAAGGTCGACTGTTGAAAGGGTTGCCATATGTGTAATGGCAGTGGCGCGAGGTTGTCTTGTACCCTCTCACTTTGTTATAAAGCAGGAGCTCCACGCTCTCCAGCTGTTAGGCCAGCCCATATCCAGGCTGATTCCATCCACCAAAATACACCTGTCTCCTGCTCTGTGAAAGTTCACTTCACTTTGACTAAAGACCTACATGAGTACATGCTTCCCTAACTGAAAGAAATCCAAATATTTTTGCATTAAATCCAAAGATGTTGCACAAAAGAGCACTCAGCATTGGTTGTGCTTCAGTTCTGACAGGTGGCGACAAGAGTGGCCCCACCAAGGTTCTTCCCTGAACTACTCTAGACAGGCTGCATGCTTCTCATATCACTCCTGCTTTGACTCTATGCTAGTGTGCTTTTATTTTTAGAATCTGGAAATGTTCACAAAATTAATAAATAAATTAATGGCAATTGTTTCTTTGCATTTTTGCTTATGAAAAGTTTCACAGGCACACTCTACTTTCAGATAGTGGGGAAACCTATCCTCATTGAGTGGTATGAGAAAACATCTGTGCACCCCATCAGGACCACCTTGATGATAAAGAAAAGGAGACAATCATCCTGGGACATGTTGCAGGAGAGGCCACACAGTCATCAAAGCCCATGTCTACTCAGAGCAAGGGGGATGTTTAGGGAACAGAAGGAAAAGGCAAACATGCACATCGGAAACACTGCTTTTTTTAATTATTGAAGAGGTCAGTTAGCTAAATAAGTTATTTTTAAACTTTTTGTTTAATATTAAGCACCACTTTCAAATAGACATTCCATGCCTGGCATCGTGCTGGCACTTGGCAAGAAACAAGATGTCTCCATATGAACTCTTCCCTCAAGGAGTTAAAGGCCATGATTGATCCATTCTGTAGTTGATAAATAATTTTCCTGTGAATGTCTATTTGTCTGTTGTGGGCCTACAGTTCTGGTCACATGTAAACCCATAAGGAATGGTTAACCATGTAGACATTAAAACCTTAAAGAAATAAGCAGGTTAGGTTTTGTTGTTAGTTTGTCTTAATAGGTCAATGTCTTCTGAATTGTTTTCCCTTAGTAACCAGTCTATCAGGAGAAATGCAGCCTTCTTTAATGCAGGGGCACCAATGCTTATATTTTAGGCTCTGCATTCTTAGCTGTATGTAGCATCATAAATGCAAGTGCAGGTTTAAGGAATATTGGCCACAGATGAGTACCTAGGATACCTTTCCTGGAAAAAACAAAACCAGACGGCATAGGATGTTCCTTTGTAGTCAATTACCTCTCATAAAAGCATGGTGAAGAGTATGCAGAGGTAATATTTCCAGGATGATACGACATTGTTGTTTTTTGAAAAAGATCCCCAAAGCCAGGACACAAGTTTTCTCACCCTCCAAAAGGTCACTTACCCAAAACCATTATCAGTGTTCCCTCTCAGCAATAATATAATAAGCAATTTCTGCATCATTACTTGCAGGATTGGTAGCTCCTATGACAGAGGCCACAGCTGCTCATCAAGCACCCATGTGCACCTTTTCTTCTCAGATGTTCCTGTATCTGGGCAGTCTATGTGATTGGGTTCCACCCAGCTAAATATGGGTGGAAGTGAACGCATGCCACCCTCAGACATGGAATGTATCACTTTATCCCCATCCCACTTGTCTGCAGCCCCCTTTTTCCTTGGGCAATGACCTTGCAAACCCTGTGTTCCAGACAACATGCTACATGATGAAACAGCCTGGGTTGCTGAGTCACCATCTAGAGAAGAGTTGCCCTGCCACATTAGCTAGACACCCACCTTTATGTGTTAAGGTCTGGAAAGTCTGGGGTTTATTTCTAGCCATTCCTAGCAGATGCCACCAGCTAGTCAGGTGGAAGCTGCTCCTCCATTTGTTGAGTAGTAGTGGACCTGAAGTGGAAAGTACAAAGGACAGGCCTCCCCATTCACAACCTCAGTATTGTTCTTAATGCATGTGAAAAGCACAAAAACATGTTGAATGCCTAAGATGGGCTAATCAAGTTTGAGTTTCATGTTATAACTTTGCATACTATCTTTTTCATTTTTTATTGCAACAACTTGTTCTATACATTAAAATAAACTTATATATGTAGGTTCGCCATTCCTCATATATATGTCAACACATCCTGCCCTCCAAAAAAATCACCAAGTGTTCTTCACCTTTGTCAGTGGCCTCCACCACCACTTGACCCCGCTCCCCATCCCATTCCCTATTGGTAACCTCAGTTCTGTTGCATGTGTCCAAGGGTTGGTTTTGTTTCATCTGCTCCCTTGTTTCGTCTATTTAATTACACCTATGAGTAAGGTCATCTGGTATCTATCATTTCTTTGATATCTTGCTTCATTTCTTCTCTTATTTGTTGTTCTCTTTTTCTTGATTTCCATAAGTGAGTTTATCACTGTTACCCTAAATTTATCATCAGGAAGTTTGTACACGTCTGTTGTATTCATGCTTTTCCCTGGAATTTTAATTGGATGCAACATTTCATGAATATTTCTCTTATGTCTTTTTTCTATTTGTCATTCTGCTTATTTTTTTGTGGTATAGGCTTCTCTGCAAGTGAAAGCCTTGTGTAGGGTATGGACTTGCACGAATCAGCCTGGATATTGGAATGACTCCTTGGGAGGGATAGTTCCTCCTGAGGCTCCCACACCTCCACTACATCCCTTTTCATCCTCTGAGGCTGGGAATCCTGAATCTGCAATGCAGTTCTGAACCCTGACTCCTTTGCTTACCCTTGTGGTGGTCTCTGCAGCCTCTGAGTCTGCCCTTCCATAGCCTGTGTGTCCGAAAAACATATGATTTTTAGTTGTTCAGTGGGAGGAGATCCTACCAGATCGCCATCTTAACTCCTATCTCTCTATTCTAAGTTATGATCCAGATTTTCACCCTGGTCTCTGGTTGTCAGGTAAGGAGATGAGGAATTTCAGAAGGCCTGAGTCAGAATCCGGGACACTAATAAGGCAACTCCTCTGGCCAATATGAACCTCAGTTTTCTTCTTTGCATCCCCAAGGGGTCCGCCCCAAAAGCTCCCCAGCTCTCTGAATAAATACCCTTCTTCTAAAGCTTCCCAGCCAAATATTCCACTGCCTGTTGAGGACCAAGTACTGGCCCCTAGAACTGGGAAATTCATCAGCCAACACCCCGAGGGGCTCAGAGTCCTCTCAGCCTAGCATCTACACTATACTAGGAATTATGGATATGATCAGACTTGGTTTGGGGCGATGCTGTGGAAAGTCAGAGCAGTACTTTATAAGTGGCCATTTCTAGTTTCAAATCCTGACTTGGGTACCACTTATTAACTCTGTGACTTGGGACAAGATCACATCACTTCTCAGAGTATTTGTTTTCCCATCTGTAAGATGTGTGTCAATTCACTTACCTCACAAAACTGTGTGGGGATCCTAAGTGGAATATGTAGATAAAATTCCTAGCATAGTGGGAACTCTTATTTTTTAAGTCATGGAATTTTTACTTTATTCTCATCAAAATAACTCTATTCAATTTAGATACTTTTTTTAAAATCATGCATCTTAGCCATACACATCAAAACAAAACTACAAGGAACATTAATTGTATATGGTCTCTAAAACTGCTTTGCAATAAGAGTCAGACTTCTAGATCACTCTTGTACTTAGAGTGCTTGATGACCAGGATTTCTCATAAAACATCATTTTCTGCAACACCAAAAGCATCAAGACATACATGGTGCTAGTTTTGCTTTTTTAATTAGCATTCTACTTATTTAACTTGAAATAATATCAGTCTGATATTAGAATAGCTAATGCACGGGGATAACAAACTTTAAAAATAAGCCAAATGGCTAAAAGCATAATATCACATATCTCAGAAAAATAATCAAAAACACTAAATGACGTCCTCCTAGATAAGACTATTTTCTTCTCAGAAAGAAAAAACAAAAACAATAACTGCTTTGACATTAAAATAAAATATAATTGAGATTTGACCCAACAACATCTAAATAAATGACCTCATGAAATGGTCCTTGCACTCAACAAATTGTCCCTGAATGCTGTGTGCCAGTTATAAGAACTTGGACACTTGTTTAATTTTTCTAGGACTTGGTTTCTCCTTCTACAAAGTTAAATGGTTGGATTCAGTGATCTTTAGGGCCTTTTTGTTATCTAAAGTTCTTTCTCTGTGAAAATGTTCCAGAAACTTTAATTTACCATCCTGCTTGAACACCAAATAGTATCCCTATGTTACAAGTCTTGGCAGTGAAGCAAGCTCATGTAGAGAATGTGTACACATATAAAATGCCCGAGGGGCAATAATTTACATTTCTAAAGATAAATTTTCTATATCAGTGGATTTTATTTTCCTTCCCAAATATATGAAAATATATTCAGGCATACTCCCCAGAGATATGATTTTCCACCTCCATTGAAAATATAGCTTCTGTGGTATTATTTGCCTTTCTAGGAATTTCTAAAGGAACTCACACCCCGCTGTACAGTATGGATTGCAGTATGTGTTGATTGTAATCAGATGTTTCAAACTTCTTAACACTGAGTTATGTTTCTGTTTGTTTCTAAAAGAGTAAAATTTGACTTTCAAAAATGGAAAGGAAAATCCAAGGATGATGCAGAGCAAGGCTTTGCTCCACCTTGTTTTTTCACAATGTTTTGAATTCATGCAGACTGAAAACTGCACCAGAGAAATGAAAGACTTCATGTGAACAGGAAATCCCCTTATTATTTTTAAAGAAAAGTCTATTCTTAGCTGAAAATGAATACACAGTTAAAGAAAAATATTGGCACAGGTTTCTGCTCTTAGTAAAGGCAGCCTCGTGTACTTGAGGTTTATTTAAGTGGTCATTTCCTGGAACCTCCAGGCTATGTGGGGGTCAGATCTAATCAACGATTTATAAAAGCTGTTTAAACCCTAGGATACAGCTTTATGATAAATGGTGTGTGGGATTTTAAACTTTCTATGTTGAAGAAAAATATGGGAAGAAGAGAGAGCTAAAGTTTCAAAACCCCTTTCTCTATTAGATGCCTCATCCTGGCTCTCCGCTGGGTAGGACATCAGCTCCCTACTTCAATGCGGGACAAAGACCCCAACAGAACAACAGAGCCTCAGACAGAAAAGATTAAGTAAGATGGGGAAGGGTTCTTCTAGGCTCAGACTGGAAGGCATTCTGTGGACCTGGCAACAGGTGGTTGGTAAAACTCCTACTCCTGGAAGCACATCTCAGTCACACACTGATTATCCATCTCTCCAAGGTTGCCCTGCAGCCCCAGACCCTGTTCCATCTCCCCCATACCTTGCCTACCAAGGGTCTCCAGATGTTCCACAGCTTTCTCCTGCGTCCTCTGTCCTGAGCACAAAGCCCTTTTAAAGACTCTGAATTTAAACAAGTAAATAAAAATCCAAACACTCTGCCATTAATGACAGAGAAAAGAGGAAAAACATATTCTCTCTAACATCTTAGATCTCTGTCACTTTAAGATCAGGAACAAAACAGAATGCCTATTTTTCCACATTTAATCAAGTCCTGGCCAGAGCAATTAGTCAAGAAAAAGAAATAAAAGGTTGTCAAGGTAAAAGTAAAATTATCTCTATTCACAGATGACATGAACTTGTACGTTAGAAAATTCTAGAGTCCCCAAACTGTTAGAACTAATAAATTCAGCAAAGTTGCAGGATAAAAAGAAAATCAGTTGAATTTCTATATACTTACAAGAAACAATACAAAAAGGTAATTAAGAAAATAATTCCATTCACAATTAGATACAAAAGATTAAGTTATTTAGGAATAAAATTAATCAAAAAGGTAAACTTGAAAACTATAAGACACTGCTGAAAGAAATAAAGAAGTCACAAAAAGGGGAAACATATATATATATATATATATATATACATATAGCATTCACAGATTAGGAGATTTAATATTATTAAGCTGTCAGTACTATCACAAGTGATCTATAGATTCATGTAACTCTTATCAAAACACCAATGGTGGGTTTTTTATCTTGTTTTGCCAATATAGAAAAATGCATCCTTAAATTCATATGGAATCTTAAGGTAAATTGAATGGCCAAAACAATCCTGAAAAAGAATAAAGCAGAGGATTCACACTTCCTGATTTCAAAAGTGACTACAAAGCAATAGTAATCAAAACAGTATGATACTGACATAAAGATAGACATATAGACCATTGGAAGAGCCTAGAAAGCCCAGAAATAAAATGTATGGTGAAATGATTTGACCATTCAATAAGGATAGGAAAATCTTTTCAACAGATGGCATTGGTAAAACTGGATGTCCACAGACAAAAGAATGAAGTTTGTTCCTTACATTAAACTACATATAAAACTTGATTCAAAGTGGATGAAAGACCTAATCATAAGAGTTAAAACTACAGACCTTCTAGAAGAAAATACAGGAGAAAAGTATCAAGACATTGGTTCTGTCGAAGATTTCTTAGATATTACACCACAAGTATAGGCAAAAACAACAAAAAATTAAATAAATCGAACTCATCAAAACTAAGAATATTTGCACCTCAAGGACATAATCAAAATGGTGCAAGAAAAACCTACTGAATGGTAGAAAATATTTGTAAATCATATATTTGATGCAGCATTAATATCCAAAATATACAGAGAACTCCTGCAACTGAAAACAGACAGCTGGATTTAAAAATGGGGGAAAAATTGAATAAATATCCCTCCAAAAAGATACAAATGGGCAACAAGCAAATGAAAGGATACACAACATAGTTACTCATTAGGGACATGCAAATAAAAACCACAATGAGATACCATAGCACAACTATTAGGATAGCTATTATGAAATATATCAAGTGTTAGTGAGAACATTGAAATTGGAACCCTTGTGAACTGTTGGTGGGAATTTAAAACAGTGTAGCTGCTTTGGAAAGCATAGCAGTTTCTCAAAAATTAAAAAATCAAATTACCATATGATCTAACGGTTCCACTTCTGAGTGTAATATAATACAGAAGATTTGAAAACACTCTGATTCATAAATCATTATTTGTAATATTGAAATTGTGGAAGCAGTCTAAATGTTCATCAATAGAGGAATGCATAAACAAAATGTGGTATGTATGTATAACTTTTATTCAGCTTTAAAAAGAGTCTAACACATGCTACAACAGGGAAGAAACTTGAGGACATCAAATAAGTGAAATAAGTCAGCCACAACCAGACAAATACTAAAACTATTAATCCAATTATATGAAGTACCTAGAGTAGTCAAGTTCATAAAGACTGTCAGTAGCGGAGTGGCTGACAGATGAGGGGAGAAGGATGAGGAGTTGTGTGTGTGTTTAATGAGCACAGAGTTTCAATTTTAGGTGTAAAGATTGGAGATTGGAGATCAATCTGGAGATTGATAATGGTGATGCTGTACACACATATGAATGTACTTAATACACTGAGCTACACATTTAAAAATGGCTAGTATGCTACATTTTGTTACGCTTTGTCAGTCCTAAAATAATAATTAAAAAGGAGGAAAATATAACAAATATTTTATTTGCAGTTACTTTCTAATGAAAGATGAGACTTTGGTGCTCCAACAATAGTCTTACAAATAAAAGATACCTGGAAGTTTGATGGGGAGTTCTCCTACCTCATCTTCTCTTTCATACCTCCACCTTCTGCCCTCATCCCTTTTCCTACTCCATCAATTAACTGCAAAGAAATTAATGGTAGGTATTAGCGTGTAGAAAGGGTTAAGACCTGAGAATTCCCTGGAAAGTCTTTAATGAGCTGTAACATCACAGAACTATGTACATTCGTGTTTTTATTTCAGAGAAAATATGTAAAACTAGATTTCCTGGGCATTTCTCCACATTTGTGGCTGGAACTGAGCTGGATGTGTGGACAATGAGTGTTGGAGGGATCCTGGAAGCACCCAGTCCCACGCCCACCAAATTAACACTGGGTCATGTGATGGAAATGGGTGTTAGACTGTTAACTCAAGGAGAACTGGTGCAATCGGGCATTAAGAAACCTGGATGTCAAAGAAAATACCTAGCTTCAAAACCTCTTTCACTATTAGCTTGACCTCAACAGGTTACTTATGCTAAGTCTCTCTTTTCTCAATGGAAGATGGGTACAGAGCACTCATTTTGGGATTGTATAAGCACCATGCCCAGCCCAGCAGTGACACACACACACACACACACACACACACACACACACTCAGCAAATGTTAACTCATGATGACTGCCAGTGCCCTCACCCCTCAGGATTGTCAAAGTTCTTTTGCCAAAATCAAATGGTCTAATCAGTCCCAAGGCACATCTCGACTAGACACAGAAGCCAGATTCCAATGTCCTAGGTCCCAACTTCTGAGGATCATCAGTTTACAGGAAGGATTTCTAAAAGAAATGAACCAGCAGTCAACTCTTGAACTGCAATGTTTTCACAGAATTTGGACATAGTATTAGAAACATAAAATTTTGTCCTCGTTACCATCCTGCTCCATGAATTAACCCTAAGACATCTTCGTATCTTTCGTTAGGCAATTTTATCCTCCTCTGGCTTCAAAGATATTGAATACAGATTACTATGTATTTGCAACCCAAAGGTTCATTTCAAGTTCTGGATCCTTGGAGCCTGCCACTGTGACGCCTCTGCATGGGTTCTCTCAGGCACTGCATACTTAACATGCGTACAGTAGAATTCTATTTTCAGACCTTCCTTTCCTCCCAGATTTACCCCAAGATCTTCAATGGTGGCTCCATTGACCCCATGGTCAGACAACCCAGTGCCATTTTGGAAGCCTTTCCTTCAATGCTGTACTCTCCAAGCCCATTGCTGAGCTTCACTGGGACATTCTCTGCATTTTGCCCCTAACTGTTCCCTGGAGTCCATAGCCATTCTCTAATCATACTCTTCCTCTATCTGATGTCCTAGAGACCTCTCTTGCTCCACTGAAATTTCTATAACCAGCATTCAGAGTGATCTTTTGAACATACAAATGTATTATGTAAAATGTGACATGATGATGGCTTGGATTGGGATGATGGCCTTGAAGATTTAGAGAACTGCAATAGTGGGTACTGATCATTCAGTGCCTGACACACTGTAGGTTTTCATTAGCACTTTGAATGAAAGTATAGGTCACACTCCCTTCTACCATTTTTGCAGAACAGGAATGATTTTCTACAGTTATATTTAGTTCATTCATGTGCCCCAACAGCAGAAGACAGGGGAGAATCAGAGCTTTCCCTGGCTAAATATTCCTCTTGAATATTCTGCAATTTCTGGCTGTTGCTCTTTTCCCCTCAACTTCTCTAGCTGCAAAAATATCACTTTTATCACATACTACTTCAAGAAAAATACAGTGTGCCCACGCGACACTGTTATCACATGGAGTGCTTTGTGTAGCTCCATTACCCAGTTCTCTTAGTTGTCCAAAGGCTTTTTCCTGCCTCAGTGAACTGGGGAGCAGGAAGGAGAGATGCTTGGTTGTCTTTAGATGAATTATGTAAGCTGAGTTCAGGAACTCTACCAACTGTGAGTGAAGAGATGGGAGACTGCCCTGCGTGAGGGTATTCCTTCCACAGGACAGAATGCCAGGGTAAAAACAAAGGAACCTTCAAGGTTAAGGAGACTGGGGTTAAGGAGACAAGGTTAAGGGAGAAAGTAGGAGCACACTGTGAGCTTTAGAGAAAGCTAAGTGATTTCCTTTTATTTCTGTTATCTACAGATAGTATTTTATGAGGTATATTGTAAAATAAACTTTATTATGCTATTGTATTATCACATTTCATGATGTTCCTTCAAAGAGTGATTTTGACCAGAATCCCTGTATTATTAGGAATTTTGAAGTTCTATTACTCATCACTCAAATACAGCCATTTGACCTCTGTTGAGCCCACTGGAAGGAGAAGCTGTGGTACATTATGTGCTGGCCTCTCCCCTAACAGCACCAAGAGAGACTTCTGTTCTATCCTCCAAGGCCTCCTTGTTTAAGCCACTTGGTTTCTGGTCCTTGTTAGGATATTCCTAGCAAATACCCCTGCATAGTCGTACATAGACATCCTGGAAGGATTAGAGTACTTTCGTAAATTGCTAAGAGTTTAGGTTCCAGAGTTTGACAGACCTGGTGTGCACACAAACAAGTGATTTTTAACCACTCCGTGTCTCAGTTTCTACACGCTGAAAAACAGAGGGATAATAAAGCAATCTCCTATGTGCTGTGAGAATGACACGAGTTAACCACCTCACAGATTTGTCAGGATTCTGAGATGAGACTGGCATATGTGAAGTCCTGAGTATGGTGTCTGCCAAGGGTGGTCACTCAGTAGCCTTAGTTGGTGTGATTGTTGACTGAGGATCTAGTCAGTGGAAGCTTATGTCTCCTATAACACATAATATGTGCTTTGTACAGCTCCAGAGCCGGTTTTGTGCTGTGTGATCTGGGAAAAGTTAAGGAACCCTCTAGAGACTGGGCCCCGTGTTAGCCTCACGCATCCCTGAATATCATCCATCAGTTCCTTAATAGGCTGCATTTAAATTTCCAAATGTCTTTATTTCTAACTTAATTTAATACTACATGTACTTGTAAACAATCTCTCTATATCCAGATATAGATTTACAATGATACACGCCTTAAAATTCTATGTTATAATGTAATATTCCATCAATATGATTTCAAAAATAAAATAAAATCATCTCTCTTGCAGCATTTTTTCCAGTAGTTAGTAAGAAGGAGAAAGGGAAAGAACTTCTCAAACTCCTTTTCATCCTGCATTCTCAGTGTGAGTCAGGGACCTGGAGCTGTGTAACTGATGTGGAGTTCTCCTGCTGCAATGTTTGAAAGTGTCCCCAGAACAAGACACTTTTATTTTAAGCCCAAAGACCTATTTTGGCCTCTTTGACTATCCCTCCCAAGCCTTCAGGCATCTTTCTGCCTTAACAGCTCAATTCAACCAATACTGGTTAAGTTCCTACCACATGCCAGCATTAGACCAGGTGATGAGGCAACAGGAGACAAAACAGACAAACATCTGATGTTCCTGATATGTATGTAAAATAAAATTTACTAGGTTGTTGAGGGAGTGGGTCTGGAGGGTGGGTGGTAGGTTTACTATTTTATGAGTGAGCGACGGGCAGGTAGGAGGTTGGGGAGAGAGATCACAAGAGCCAAGATCATATGGGAACTTGTAGATTATGGGGAAGTTTGTGCCTTTTACTTTGATATGAAGACAAACAAAAGGGTCTGCTTCTGTTTGTAAAAGATCACAGTAACTGCACTACATGGAGAATAACACACAGGAGGCAAGAACCATGTAAACCGGGCAGGTGGATGTGGCAAGATTCTAGGTGAGAATAATGGGACTATGAGCTATAAGAGAGATAGTGAGAAGCAGTCCATATTTTGAAGGCAGTGCTGATAAAATCTGCTGACAGGAGTGGATACAGGATATTGGCAGAGGGACAGGAGACAAGGTGCTGAGCCTAAAAATCTGGAAGAAAGGAGTGCCATTCATTGAGTTGGGGAAGTGGGGAGAGGGAGAGAGGGGCAGGACAAGGAGTTTGGTGTAGACACATTCAATCTGAGATTGCTCTGAGACCACCAAGCAGAGTGATCAAGGTCAGCAGGAATCCAGGGCACCTGCAGTTCAGAGCAGGGGCCCCATGAGGAGATGCAGGTGGTATTGAAAGTAAGCCAAATGGGCTCACTTGCACAAGTACCAACAGGGAAAGGAAGAGACCCAAGGACTTAGTGTCAAGTCACTCTGATGTTCAGGGAGTTAAGAAAATGCGGAAGCACTAAAAATTGTGGCTAAGAAACAGCCTCTAGTGAAGTTGGAGAAGCAAGCTTGGTCCCAAAAGTTAAGCATTTGTAGAAAGGACTGGTACCTGTGTCAGATGATTCTGGAAGATCTAAAGAGAAGGGGATAAAAAATGCCCAGTGGATTTGGCAACATGGAAGGCATGGGTGACCTTGAAAAGATAATTTCAGAGTCAATATCTAGATTGGAGTGAATCTAGGGAAGGTGGGAAGGTGGGGGTGGGGTGTAGTGACAGGTTGCTCAGACACCCTGTGAAGAGTTCTGTAATAAAGTGAAGTTGGGAAGAGGTAGGAGCTGGAGGCAATGTGGGGTCAGGGAAGTTTCTCTAAAGATGGAGAATATTACAGTATGACTGTACCTACATGGAAATGACTCAGTGAAGGGGGAAAATTATGATCCAGAAGAGAAAGAGGACACCTGATGGAGTGATGTCCTAGAGTGTATAAGAGAAGTCCAGCCCCATTGCACGAGCTGAGGCCTCCACCTGCAGAGAAGAGCAAATGCTTTCTCCATGGTGGCAGAAAGGGTGCAGAGCACCTGGACAGACTTGGGTCTGCTGGTAGTTTGAAGGTGGGAGTGACAGAAGTTCAGATACATTCTATTTTCTCAGTGAAACAAGAAGTAAAACCATCAACTGAGGATGATGGAGGAGGGGAGGGGAGGTTTGAGAGTGAGGGGTCAGAGTGAAATAATAATCCAGGGCATCTTTTTTCAAAGCCCAACAGTGAGCTGTGCAATTAGCTTTGAAGGCCGCCATTGTACATTGTTAGCAAAAGAGACAGCACAAGATTAAAGAGAAAAGGAAACAGAGAAGCAAGTGCTAGTTCCAGAAACTTTATTACACACACACACACACACACACACACACACACACACACACACACACGTAATAAAAAAGTCTCATCCAAAGAGAAGGTGGATGATGGACCAATAAAATGAAACTGGACCCCTTTGATCTCTTTAACACAGTCATGTTTTTCCAGCAGGCTCACCTGGATTAGGGACATGTTCTTCAGCCAGGGTTGGGTTTAGTCAAGGGAGCACCCCCAACCCCCAGGAACTAAGATTATATGAAAAGTTATAATCCCAGACCAAGGAGCCCAAACTGGGAAGAAAGTCATGAGGTACAATCACCAGGTGGCAAAGTCAAGGAGTTGTAGGGCAGAGTAGGACCAGGATGAAGCAACGCTACAAGAAAAACAAGACTTAACATTTCTTCCTCAAGTCTGAGGGCAAAGTGAATTGTGATCCCTTACAAAGGCCCTTATCCATTAAAAGACTAGCTCCTGGCAGTAGTGGTCCGTTTCTCCTGCAGCATGTAAAAATGTTTGAAGTCAAACTACATCCCGTCTTGGTCAATTTTCCCAGCACTTACTGAAAAGATTTCCTTCAAAGGCAATTTTGTTAAGTTAAATACTAGTTAATCATATAGTTGTAAGAGACTTTCAATTCAGTCAATGTTTCCACGATTTTGCTTTGTATTGATTTTTATCTCTACTTCCAGAATATTTATGTCATAAAAGCATCACAACCTTTGAGAGATCTGAAGCCTTGGTTCTTTTGCCAGGCTTTTCCTCTCTCTGAAAGAAAGGAGTCTTTCTTTCCCTATGACTTTCACACTCGCACACTATCATCTATCATGGGATTTAGAGAGGACCCCTCAAAATGTTAGTGACCAACTAACATCCAGAAGTTTAACAGGATTCATGGGAAATAGTACTGTTATCCTCTCATTTTGCATTATTCTTTTTCTGTTATTGTTAATAACTTTTCCACTTACAACTATTGCAATGTTTTCTTGTTTTTTAAACTCAATGAAAAAAATCTTAGAAAAAAACTTTAAAGAGACTGATTTTCACCTTATATCCGTCAATTTGAACCTCATCATGATAGATATCTCTTGAGATCTTAGCTCTAATGTTCAAAATCTCACCTGATTCCACAGGACCATGCCAGGTTATTCTGGATTCTCTGTCTCTAGAACATGGAGACAGAAGAGCGGGTACCTAGAGTTCTTCGTGGTAGAACTTCACTGGTAGTGCCTGCCTGTTCAACAGCAAGACCCGAGTAACAGTGCACCTCCTTGCTGAAGCCTCCCATGATTGGCTAGTTTGAAACAGTTCACGTATCCCACCAATTGCACCTCCACTGGAAGGGCTGATGCAGTAGAAAGGGGGAGAGGAGATGAGACTACACAGAAAAGTACAGGAAGGATGGAGGCCGGAGGCACTCAAATGTATTATTTGTATTGATGGAGCATTACTGTATTTGGGGTATATTTATTTGACAACAATTAGCCTGGAGTGTGAGGCTGCATGTTGCCATTTCCTGACATGATTAGGACCTCCTCCTTCAGATCTGATCATGCTCCCGTCTCCTAGACCCACGGTTCTAATGTCCCCATCCTACACCTCATTGGTTACTCTTCAAGGATCCTAGAGCCAGTGATAATAGAAACGAGGAGCCAATTATTTCCAAGAAGGACATTTACATTTTTTCTAGGTAGCCAGTGATTATATAGAATATTTTCAGTACTATCTGAGAGTACAAAATTCTGCAGCAGAACTGTGGGAAATAAACCTGGCCAGAAAGCATTAAAGTGTTTCTGGTGGGTGAGCGTGATGGGCCAGTGAGCCATAACTGTTAGCTCCCTTGACAGAAGGTGAGAAAGTCCCGCTCCTCATACCTCATAAGATGTGAAGGAGAGAGAGTTCCTCCCACTTGTCTGTCTGTGAGGTTGACAATACCCACCCCGCATGGCAACAGAAGCTTCAGTGCTCTGCCGGCCCCCACATCCCTGTGTTGCTTCTACCTTGTCTCAGTGGGAGGACGCCTGCAGGCCTATGGGATGTGCCTTGCCTGTATTAGAGCTGGGAGTGCTCTTTGCCCTCAGCCAAAGACTGACTGATGCAGGGCTAGAACTACTCCGTGAAGCTGGCCTCTGACCTGGCTGCCCTGGTGGGGCCTATTCTGTCTCCAGAACTTTCCTGGGAAGACCTCCCCTTATCTCCCATTACAGCTGAAAAAGGAGGCTGAGATTCTACTTAAATTAAAAAAAAAAAAAAAAAAGGGCCCTTTTCCCTGCAGGGTCCAAGCATGGTGTGACAGGCAGACTTCCTGTCTCTCTAAGGGCTGATTCTCTAGGGCAGGATGGTATCTGCTTGACCTCCATTTGTCCTGCAAGTACAATTCCTGCTTCCCTTCCTGGGCTGAAGGCTGCAGACAAACCTAGTCTTCCTTCTCTTTCCACACTTCACAGAACCCAAATAGGGAAACTCGAATTCCAAGTAGAGCCAAGAACAACAACACACTCTCTCCCCACAGGCACCAAACTCCTCTTGATTTTCATTCTTTGCACTTGCCACTCCTACCATAAACCCGCTTGTTTGGCTAAATTCAATTAATATGGCTTCATAGCTATTCCCTTCCATTGTGACTCCAGGAGGAATTCCATAAATGTCCCCACCATCCTCATTCTAGTTTAACAAAGTAAAGAGGGTTAAACACTTTTTTACAAAAGACAAGAGCCTGGGTCTTTGATCCTTCTATTGCCAGGGGGAAAAACAATTGCAAAGGAAAATAATAACTTTAATTAGGGGTTTTCAAGTTCAAATTCAGCACAATTGTCTCCAGAGTCAGGCAGTGACCACTTTCTGCCCCCACCACCAGTGTCTTAAGTATCCCCTTCTGGCTGGAGGACCCTTCATACCGGGACACCAGCAAAGGAATCCTGGGGATGGGGAGTCAGTCAAGGTCTCACACCTCTCTAGCAACTCTGAAGCCCAAAGCAGAAGTACCTGCTGACAAGAATACGTACAATGAATACCTGCAGACTGTATCTGAATGTTGGTTTCCTGGAAAAAAAGGACCCTGAACTATGAGCTTCCCAAATCAGTGTCTAGGCTTAATCCAATTCTAAACTAATCCCACGTAATAAAATTTGATGGGAAAAATTATTTAATAGAGAATAGTGCCAAGACACTTTGGGAAAAAAGAAAAATAAAGGGTCGGGAAGAGGAGGGCGTCTTGTCAGATGCAGCGCTCATTACAGAGCTAGAGATGAGGCAGACTTATTCATCAAATAATGCCAGGCCTGGGATACACTAGTGAGGAAAAAAAAGAATTCAGTGATATTTGTACTTCATAAACCACCTACCAATGATTGCAAATGAATTTAAACAATAATCTGTAAAAGTAAAACCATAACTATTAGAAGAAGATATAAATGGATAGTTGTTTGAAAATGCATAAAGGTCTTTCTGAGCACATTAAAGAAATTCCAAGGGAAAGCACAAACTTCTGACAATAAAGTTAGTTGTTTCTCTGGTTTTCTTTTTATAAGAAAAAGTCAAGTTACACAGGCAAGAAGTCTGAATACTGCAAGGAGGAGTGTTGTTTCAATGACCTATCACATATCCAACCACATTCTGAAGTGAGAAAATCCCAGAAAGTTCTTCTGGATTCAAAACCTGATTCTGGATTCGCAAGATGATATGTGGCTTCTGGATTCAGCCCTGCTGTGGGGTGGGATCTGGCTGATTTCCAGAGACTCCTGGTTCAAGTGCAGAGGAGACATTTTCCCCCATTCATTTCTAGAAAAGTACTCTTATTATCAAACTAGGCTTTAATGCAATGGGGAGTTACCATTTGGGTAAAAATATCTGTGATTTCTTCAATAAAAAAAAGTACTTTTCAAGTAAGCAAAGTTCATTTAGCTAATTACTGAAACTAGCTAAATATTCGGACTTCTGCATTTTTATTCTTGACCTAATGAAATCATATATGTGGAAACCAAAATATTTGTCTACTTTACAATGTAGGCCCTGGCCAATCACACAGCTGCTGGCCATAAACTGGCCAGTGAAAGTTCTGGAACGCCCAGCATATCATCAGTGCAGACCCTTCCTCCTGCCTCCTTGGCTTCATAATACCCTTCCCTGGGCCTGGATGTTTTTACCTCTTTCTGCTTCATCTGTGGCCTCTCCCTAGGTAAGTTTATTATCTCCCCTGCTTCGGTCCCAGTATCTCCTTGCTTATTGAAAATTTCTATCTGGATAACATACAGGACTTTAACTCAACAGGTTAAAAATCACATCCAGCATTTCCTCCTCAACCTTTTCTTTGACCACAGAAGCGAAGATGAAAACACACACACTGCCCCCACCGAACACCCCCTGCCCCGCCCCACTCCATAGGTTCATTTTTCTGGAAATACTCCTTTCCTGGAATCCTGTGACACTACTTTATTTGATACAGACACCACTTACTTACATACTTTGGAAAAATCTATGAAACAAATCTTGAGGACCTAGAAACATCAGCGGATAGATGTTAAATCCACCAGCCTTGTTTCTCAGATGGCGGCATCACCTTTCCCAAGGCCTCTCACTAGGTACCCCAGAAGCCCTGAAATATGAACTCACTTCCCTCATCTCCTCTCTTAAATGTATTAAAGTCTTAATGGCAGGTTACTGAAGTGTGAAGAGCCTCACAGGAGTGACTATTATTTCCAAACACCTGATCTCAAATAGTGGAGCATAGGAACTGGGGCTGCACCTCCTGTCTGGAGGCACCCCGCTCTCAGCAGCCCTTTGTTCCAGGTCCAAGACTCCTAGTGACTGTTGCTACCTTTTCACCAGTAAAGTTGGAACTGATGCCTAGAGAAGTTACACAGACAGCCCCAGGGAAGGAGGAAGTGAGAACACTGAGAAGTCAGAGGACTTCTCCCACTTGATGGAGGCAATGGACCAAGAGGGACAGTCAGTGCAAGCACCCCTAAATTGCCTCTCACACACTGCTGCACTGGACAATTAACTGCAATTAACTGACAATTTAAATGCAAACGAGGGGATTCCTTTGGCTTTTAAATATCTAGAATATACGGTTTTGTATTATCCAGGTGGACATTCCTCTGAAGCTGCCTACATGTCAGAAGGCTTTGGGTGAACTAAGCAACATTTCTCAGAGTGAACCGCTTGGACCAGTAGATCCAGAAGATGCTTCCTGAGTAGGAGTATTCTGTGGCCAAATGAAGTTGGTAAATATCACAGGCTGTGCTGCCCAAGCATTCTGCATATTACAACAATAAAGACACTGACAACTCCTGCAGTTGAAAATATGCTCAACATTAGCCTTTGTCTAATATTGTCCAGTGTAACCTGGGTAATTCTTTAGTCAAACAGCATCCTAAAACACAACTTGGCAAATTCTGCTCTAGACATACACTGCATAGGCTGTAACTCTGAGCATGGCCACCTCTAGCAAGTCAGCTGTGCTACAGTGAAATGTACCAAACTCAGAGGCCACTTGCAGCATTGGTGCTTCAACCTCTCCAGGCCTGTTTCCTCACCTACCAAATGGAATTAATAGTATTGTTGTAAGGAATTAACTGAGATACTCTATGTGAAAGCATTTTATAAGGTGCTGTAAAAATACTCTCTAAGGGTATCCTTGCTGTATAACTCCTCAAAAAAGCATTTACAAAAGAATACTTTTGTTCATTCTTTCAACACTCATTTCTTAAGCATTAAGCAGGAAGAGCTATGACCTGGATTTCAACCCTAGAAGTTCACTGACAGTGCACAAGAGGGGATCACTGCATATTGTTCATAAGTTATACACACTCAGGAATCCTGGGGGCACTGAGGGGTTGCCTTACCAAGACAGGAGAGCGGTCAGGGAAAGCTTCCCAGCTGCAACCATTAGGAATCTGGAAGGAGCCGTAGGAGGGCTGGATATACGAGGGATGTGCAACAGTGCCAAAATGATGCAATGTGGGGAGTATTCAAAGAATGTCTCTATTAAGGTTGACCTCCCAGTGTTACATGACCTTGCACAGAGGAGAAATAACCAAGCAGAGGCAGTGGATTTGTTTCCAGAAAATGGAACTCCTCAGATGGGTAGTGACCCTGAATTTGGAGAAGGGGAGGGGGACCATGACAGCAATAAGAAGGTAGTTGGTAAGTTACTGTTAAACAACAATCAGGTTCTGGAGCCCCAGAGCAAGTCAAGGTCTTCCCTGGGCCCTCCACTGGGGTCAGTGTGGGCTACTTCAGGTTTCCTTTGCTGCTTAGATCACCTGTCTGCAGGACAATGTCTCCAAAGGAGTTCCAGGTTGCAGGCTGGTTTTGTCTCAGTCCCCAGCCTCCAAATTCCCAGAGCTGAGTTCCGGAAACCTCACACTCATGTCGGCCACCTACATTCTTCTCTGTTAGAAGTGCAATGGTTCTTCCCTGCCAGTTCCTCCACAAAGTGACCTCTAATGACCTCTACGGAGGTGCTGCCCAGAGCGTGTGCTTTAGAGATTTAATGGAATCTGAGGCAAAAAGAAAATGAGCATCTCTATATATATTTGTCAAACTCTTCTCTCATACTTGAACAGGATGAAGAGGGAATAAAACCTCTACAGTGGAAACACATGACAACATTTAAAGTCACCATGGCCCTGTCTGTTGTAAGTCTTGTCAACCCTCAAAAACCCCCAGGTGGGGACTAAACACTAGACAATTGGACAAGAGTGTTCTCCTTGAACAAAGATGTGGGGTCATAAAAACAGCCTGCCTTTATTTTAAATGCAATTTTGTTTATCGTGGAATTCCATAACAACAGATTTTTTTTTTTTTTAAGAAAAACAACACATCTAATACTGTTTATCTTAATGACTTAGTGCATCAAGTACTTATTTTTGTTTCAATGTTTACAGACCCTGTTGGTCAAAGTGTCCTTTAAGTTTCCTTATGATGACACATGTCCCTAAGAAATACCAACAGGCCTGCAACGCTCAGCCCTGCAAAAAAGTACAGTTCCACAGCCTGTGGGTTTGTGTCTCCTCTGCAGGGTCAGGAAAGCCCCACGGATTTGAGAGCTCTGAGAAGAGAGGCGCCTTTAGGGTCCAGGGGCCTGTCGTGCCTGTGTTTCTTGGCTGCCTATCACACAGGCTTTATACTCCACACACCCTGTTGTCCCCTGACCGTCGAGGGGCGCCTGGGAGCGCGTGGGTGGACGCCGAGGGCGGGGAGAGGAGGCCAGGGGAGGAGGCGGGGCCCAGAGGGAGTGGAGAGGCCTCAAGTGGGAAAGTGTCCTGGTCTCTTCCCGTCAGGAACCTGGGGCTCCTCCTCCGGCTGCGGCGTCTCCATCAATCATCGCGACAGCCCAAGCGCACCAAGTCGGGACTTGCCGACCCAGCGGCGGGGCTTCTTCATCCGCGGAGGGAGTCTCCGGCCAGCGTCCCCAGGCACCTGGGTCTGCGCTGCGCACTGAGCCTCTCGACCCAGGGCTCCGCAAGCGCGCACAAGCTCTGGGCGAGCCGGGCACCCGCTGGCGTCCCCGCAGGTAGAACTAGACAAAGGTCCCCACCTCGCAGCCCGTGCGTACACACAATCCCTAGCACCCAAGGCAATCGTCGCACCCTCTGACGGCCCCTCACCCCACCCCGAGGTCAACTGAGGATGACCCTGCCTGGGCCAGCGACCGCCCGGCAGCGCCAGAATGACACCGCGCCCGGGTCCCCGCGTCCCCACTCCCGGGCGCCCCCTCCCCTGGCCGTCTCCAAGACGCCCCCCAGGACGCTCGCTCGTCCTCTCCCCCAGGTCTCCTCAGGAGGCGGGGACAGTGCGAGGAGGAACGCCCGGCGCCCGAAACCCAGAACGCGTCTGCCCGCGCCCGGGCATTTCCACGGGCGCTGGGTGAGGACATAGGGTGCGGGCACAGGGGTTGGGGGTCTCCGCTGCCGCCGCCCCTTACCTCACGCGGGCCCTGCCCGCAGGTCCCGGAGGCGGGGGCGACCCGTGGCCAGCGGACTAGCGCCAGGCAGTTTCCTCGCCCGGGAGGCGGAGGAGGAGGAGGAGGAGGAGGAGGAGGGCGGGCCGAGGGGGAGGGGAGGGAAGGGCTTTGTGTCTGCCTCCCTCCCTCCTCCGGCTCCCGCACTAGCCGTCGCCCTCCCCCGCCCCCCGCCATCCTCCGGTGTTCGGGAAGGGACCGGCGGCGGGTGGCCCCAAGAGGTGTGGAAGGCGCCTGCGCGTTTGGGGTCCACCGACCTCCGCCCTTCCAGTCCTGCAGCCTAGGGACGACCCGGGGCTCGGGCTGCGACGGGAAAAAGCAGGGACCAGAAAGTTTATTTAACGCGGAGCAAACTTGACTGGACGACCCGCCGCGGTGCCGCCGCGCCGCCGCACTCTCCTGTGCGCCCCGGGGAGGATCAGATAGCGTTCTCGGAGCGTCTTCCCTGTCTGTTTTCTTGCCACGTTTTCCCGAGCAGCGCACACGCCCGAGCACCCCCTTCCCGACTGCAGACGCGGGCATGAGCTAGCTGGCTAGAAGCCCTAGTCCCGAAGCCCGCGTCGCTCAGCCCTTTGTCTGGCTCGGACACGCTCCCGGAGCCCGGCGACGGCCGCGGGCTGTTTTGCTGCAGACTGGTGTGGAAAGGGGGCGCTTGGGTTGGTTCCTGCTAGTTCACTGCAGTTCAGCCCCGCCCGGCCGGGGAGCGAGCGCTGCAGGGAGGCGGGTTGAGTTTGGCTAGGCGCTGGACGACCTCGGTCACCCCTGGGGAAAAGTTGGGTAGCGGGAGTTACCGCCGCGCCCTAGTCCGGGACCAGAGGTGGTCTTTTCAATCAGACGGCTTCCTAGTGAGCGACTGAGGTCTCCCCTTTCCCAGAGGAGAGATTCCCTTTGAGGAGACATTACTAATAATGTTACCGGCACCAAAAGAGCAAAGGGAACCTCAATGAAAGGGCTTTTTGGACGGGAGCAGAAAAATGAAACGAGCTAAGACCTGATTTTTGTTCTTGTGTTGCTTCAGGCCAGGGATGTACGTTCTGTGAATTCTGCCCTCTAAAATTCCAGCATCCCAGGGAAGCAACTCACTGCCTATCTCCTTGAGTTCCAAACCATACTTTGGATAAACAATTGCCAGCAGCTAATCTGCAGGCCCTGTTGGAATGCTTGGGATTTGCTGGGGAACAAAGCAAAGAGTCCCCAGCCCCAGGTGGAGCTGACAGTCTGGGGCGGGAGCAAAGGGTAACATCAATGATTTGATGACCTAAGCTGTTAGAAGTCAAGGAAAGGTTAAAAAGGAACAGTAGCAGAGAAAAGAAAAAAGAAAAGAGCCCTGGGAGTGCCAGTGTAGAGGCCTAACTGAGAAAGTGGAATTTGAGGAAGACCTGGAGGCGGTGAGGAAGCCAGACACCCAGAGAAACTGAAGGGGCAAAGTCTTTGAGGTGCCCTGCTTCCTAATGGAAGCTGTGAGGGCTTGATGGGCGGGTGACATGGTGTGATCAGCATTGCTAAAGGTAAGTGGAATGTCATATGGAGAGCTGACTGTAGGGACAAAGTTGGGAAGGAGTTAGGAGGCCACTGAAATAATCCAGTTTGGAGAGGAAGGTGGGCAGAGGAGGGTCATAGCCTTGGAGTGGAGAGAAATACAGGTTCCCCTCACTTTTCAAAGGTTCACTTTACACCATTTCACTACTAAGAAAGACCTATATTAGTACCTGTGTTTAATAATCAAACCCCAAAATAGTTTCCCTTTTATGAAAAAAGGCAAAAATAGAAAATAGCTATTCAGCATGTTTTAAAGCGAGTCATTTTAGAGCTAGTACCCTGCCCTCAAGTAGTGAGAGTGGCATGCCATCCCTGCTTTTACTACATGTTCATGTAGTTTTAGGATTTATGTTTTATTTGGTATGCTTCGATAGGCTAATCTTGGGGGTCTGGAAATGCTCAACATGTTTTCCATGTAGATAAATGATGATTATTTGCTGGCTTATATCTATTTTGGTTAGGGAAGGTTTCATAGAACCACTCTCATTTTGCATATCAAGGGAAACCTGTACTTGTATTTTTGAAGGTAGAACTTTCTTAAAGGAATTCCAAAGAGATTGGATACCTGAGCAAAAGGGAGGGGCAGGCCTGGCCTTGTGTCCCTCCCTGTTCTGTCCCTTCTTCAGCCCAGGAATGATTCCATTTTATAGGCAAACTGCCCAGATCAGTGGTGGGATACTATGACCTCTCCTCCTTTCTTCATCTCCTTTCTTTTTTTCTCTTTCTCCTCACTGAAACCTCCCTCATCCTGTGGACATCACTTCATAGTTGGCCCCAAAAGTCCAATCTGTTTCAGAACTTGGGGTCCATTTGACCATGTCTTCCCCCTGGTAAACTTCTTTACTGGACAGATGGATTGGAATTATTCACTTGAAGCTAGTATTAAGTAACATATGTCAGGCACTATTAAAGGCAGTGGGGCAGTCACCCAGAAAACAAAATATTGTTCCCTGGTGGAACTTGAGTGCTAGTGGGGATAAATAAACCAGACAATGAAAGATGTGCCATGGAAAATACATGCTGTGGAGAAAGCCCAGGAACAAAAACAGGGTATTGAGGAAACCAGAATTTAAAACAATTGGCCAGAGAAAACTCCAGGGGAAAAAAAAAAAAAAAACACACACACAAAAATAATGCAACTTGCACCTTCTCATGGACTTACCTCCATTTGTCTGATTTGACCAGACACCCCACCAAGGGTCCTGGAGACTGAAGTGGCGGCTCTAGTCAGTGCAGGGATCACAAGTGCCCTGGGGCACTTCGTCCATGAAGGCTCAACTAGCCAAGAAGATGTTATTTTTAATGAAGTTATTTCCCATCTGAAAAACCTCAAACAGCATGGGTTTTGGAAGCATTACCCAGAACTGGCAACTCAGCAATTTCTTTCCTCTGTTGAGCAGGGCAAGCAGAGGAGGGTATCTTGTGCACATAAAATCACACAAAAAGAGCAGTTTTGTTTTCTCAGGTCTGAGCTGTTGAATAATCACTATCATAATGGTCTGCGCTGGTACTGATGACATTACCTGCGTAGTCCCTAGGTAAACTCTGGGAAACATGTACCAGCTATCAGGGGACAGTTAGGAATTATCTCATAGTTGGATAGTGTTTAGAAACACCCATCTCCCTTTGCAAAGATGTGATTGACTTAGAGGGAGATGGTTTTTAACAGGAAGGAGCATTTGACAGGGATTAATTTTTTTAATTTCGTATCTTTTTTCAGAATCTTAAAAAAAAGGGGTCAGTTATTATCTCTGGAGTGTGGGATTATTGGGTATAACTTTTCAAGTTGTATGCTTGTGAACTGTCTGAATATTTAAAATGATGTAGTTAATCAAAAAAAAATTTTATATGCATTATTAAATACATAGAATTAGCACAGGTGTAAAAGCAGGTTTACATGTAATTATCCAATATTTTTTTCTTTTTTGATATTTTTAGATTACTTAAGTTTACAAGTGTTGAACTTCGTTATTCCTTAGATTTTTGTTATTAATTTTCAAGCTTATTGCAGTGTGATCAAGAAATGTAGCTTGCATAAATTATTTTGAATTATGATTACATTTTTGAAATTAATGAGTTAATTGGAACTTTCTTTGTAACCTAGTGTATGATCCTTTTTGGAAAATATTTCCACATTTAGCAGAAAAGAAAGCATATTAATCCTTCATAACCTAATTCTTTGTTAAACATATAATAATTTTTCAAAACTATTAGTGAACTTGAATACCAATGAATTGTTAATCACCTTTTATATTCAAATTCTCTGCAGCATTTAATTTTATTCTTTTATTTGCCAGTCTCCTAATGTCTCTCCTGCATTCTCCCCTATCCACTCCCATTCCTGAATAAAATGGACCAATATATTAACACCTTCCATTTCATTTCATATTCTGACATTTTTCTTGAATTTTTCAACTACTTGTATTTAGCCTTTTTGTGCTGTTATAAAATACATAAATAATTATCTGTACTAGAATTTCACTCTAGATTGCATAGTTATCAGTATAATAAACCTCTTTACCCTATTCAATATGTTTGCCTTGATTTATTCTGTAATTCTTATCATGGCCCTGATTTCTCTATTTGCATTCATCTAATAAATATTTATATTCTACTTTAAACCTTTCAGTCTCATTTTTAGATGAATCCTTTCAAAGCAACATAACACCAGAACTGATTTTTATTTTTAAACACAACTGGTAAATGTTTTAATTTCTGCCATCTTGTTTTATGCTTTGGGGGTTTTATAAAATCCTACTATTGACTAAGTGCCTTTTGGTTACACTGCATTTTATCTATTTATTCTCCAGTTATTTGAAAATTACACTTATTTTAACCACAGAGATTCATGTATTCCTTTATTGGACATAATTCTTGGTTATCTGGTTGATAGATGGGTCCTGTGAATGTATGATGAACCAGAAAAAAATCTTTCACAAGATACTTGCTATCGAAGGGAGGCAGACAGTAAAGACATGAATATACAGGATGAAGGAGACTGGGTAACAACAGAGCTGGTCTATGTTATCTGGACCATCAGAGGAGACCTCCCTAAAGGGGTTGCATTCAAGTTGAGACTAATGACTATAAGGACCCAGGCAGGCAGATTTCTGGAGGTGAATGTGAGTCTACGCAGAAGGAATAGTCAGGCCCGTGGCCCTAGGGGCAGGGAGAAGGCCTGGTAGCTGGAGGTAGGAACTTGGAGAGAAGAGAGGTCCTTTCAAGCAGGAAATAGTTCAGTGATCTCCACTTTACAAATGACTAGAAAGGCATCTGTGGGAAGACTAAGTTGAGGGAAGTGGAACAAGGAATAGAAGGAAGGTCACTTCAATTCACCAGGCTGGGCATCTGGGGAAATGGGGATGATGGAGTAGATACTCAAAATGATGGATTAGGAATCCCATCTTGATGAGAAATTCATGGCTCACTGCTGAAGGGGTTTAGAACACCCCACTCTACATTATGTCTATTTGGCATATTGACTAATTTGAACAAAGGATACTGAAAAAGCAACAGGTGCAAAAAGACCACTGGCCTCCCCTTTCCTTCCTATAAGCTGGAGATAAAACTCCTGAGTGAAATCTGCTTTCCCTCCTCGAGGAGGAAAAGAAGATTCTTATCACCAGAGACAGGGAGTCAAGTCCAAGAAAAGTCTGTCAAACACATCTTGTTAAAAATCACCTTATCTTCCTTTTGTATTTTAGTTACTTTTTCCACAATCACTACTCTTCATTCAGCCTAGTTTAGAAGTACTTAGGGCTAGCCCTAACTGCTTTGTGGGCTTTCATTTTCCTGTTAATGCTCCCATGTACCTGTGAAGATAAAATTCTCCTGGTGGTCTATGTCAGTTTCATTCTGACATAGCAGAGGAAGCTGCCCCCTTTAATCTATAAAGGTAGGACCTACTGGGCATGCTCACAAGTCCTTTCTGTATTGTGTTTTGATACAATTTAGATTTCACTGTAATTGAATTAAGTCATTCATAAATTTACCAAACTTGGGAGGTGAAGGATATACCTCCCTAGAATGTCCAGAACAGGCCTTCTGGTGATGGGAAGCTACTTAGGGGTCCTTGGATCTATCAGCAAAAGAATTTGGCAGAGTCTCCAGTCAGTGACATGAAGGAAATTTCATTAAGAGCAAGAGGCCCTCTGCATAGACACAAAGCCGGTGGTAGTCAAAGGGGACTAGCCACACTGCAGTTTAGGTGCAGGGATTTTTTTATATGCCTTGGGACCTGATTCTTCTAAAAAAAAATAGGATGTGCCACAGTTAATCAAATGTTTTGAATGGGAAAATTTTAGCAATAATTCTACTGAACATTCTGTGGATAACTGGGTAGTATCAGAGATTAGGCTAACAGCATTATTCTCTGACTAATGAATCAGAACCATTTTCCTGGTTTCCAGGGGGTTAGGTGAGTTTTCTTCCTAGTAACCCACACAGTCACCTAGTCACCCCAATGCCATGATGTCTCATGCTGGCATGTCAACTATTCTGAAGAGAAACTTTTACCATTCTCTTAACTACTAAGAAGATTGAAAATTGGTATATTATGCAGAATTACTGTTGTCCTCAGAAACAACCTTTCTACCAGAGAGAAGCCTGCATGTTTATATCATATGAGTCAGCTTCCTGTCTTCTTGAAGCACCAGGCTGCATTCTGTTTGTCGCTTCAGGATAAATACTCGTCCTGTTTACTTTATAATTTGCATCCATGTAGATTTCATACGTGTAATTAAATTTGCTCTTTTTTCCCCCATAATATGTCTGATATTCATTTGATTTTTGGTCATCCCAAGAACCTTCCAAAGGGTAGGGGAAATTTCCTTTTCAGCTACAATGGTCACTTAAAATAGTAAATATTGGTTTATATTAACTGAATAAATATTTACTCCTTCAAGACTATAAAAAATCAGAAGTTATCAGAAAAAAACTTAGGATGACATTTTTTAAAATGCTTATGTGTGTTTGTGTGTATTTATACTCCAAACCTTTCCCACCTTTGAGGACAAGTCTTCAGATAATGCTGAGGTGAGAGAAGTACAAATTCCACCTGGTGCTTAAGTTTTTGAATGACCTGTGTGAATGGTGGTGTCATTTACAGAGAGCCATGCAGTTTTGAGAGGAAGGGAAATAGAGTCCTAGCTCTCTTTCATTTACTTGCAAATTGCCTGCACTGACTGCCAACATCAAGAGGCCATGGTTCTGCCCACATTCAACATGAAATTTTTGGGGAGGTACTGGATATATTTATCGCCTAGATTGTGGTGATAGTAACACAAGTGTATACATATGACAAAGCTCACAAAATTATATATATATATATATTATATATTCATTAAGTGCAGTTACTTCCATTCCATTTGTACTTCATATATTCATTATGTACGGTTACTTACATCCCTATTATACTTCAATAAAACTGGAAAAGAGTACAGTCAAAAATAAAAATTTTACTTTAAAATCGTGCTATCTCTATAGTTCTTTTAACACTGTAATTATTTTACCATAGTAATCATTTAACCTATGATTAGATAACACCAATAGACCAATATTTATAATAGTGGCATTTTCCAAAACATCCTAGATGAGTCTCATAAGATGAAATAATGGTAATACAAAAATTCAACAAGTTCACTTAATTCCCCCCAAAATGATAATATTTAATGTAAAATCAATTCATCTCAGTACGTTTTTGTCATACACATTTGACACCTAGACCAGTTCTCCCATTGGTTAGATAGAAGCTTTCCAACTATAACCTACAGATCTCTAGGAGACTCCTGAGGGTGCCTTCAGGGAGGGTTTTTAGACACTCCACCCAGCTTCATCCTGATCGACTCTTGTTTATATGTTTTTATAAGGTTTTATGTTTAATATGCTAACTTCCACATAAGCTGAATAAGGAATAAGATGATAAGAAATCTTGAGCTGTTCACAAATATTGAGTTTCTCTTTCTTTGGGTTCATGATTGGATTGCATCTCCTTGTTCTCTCTGAGGTTAGTTGTGACCATTTGACTTGTTTCAGCCAACAGAATGCATCACTTCCAGATGGAAGCTTTAAGGAACAGCTGATGATTGTTACCTTCCCCTTTCTTGGCTGCATGGGATTACATGTCCACATGACATCCCATCAGCTTGCGTCCCTGAGTGCATAGAATAGCAGATTTCTGGGTTTCTTTGTTACTACAGTATAATCTATCCTTATGCCCATTACAACCACTAAATAATTTGCTAACTTTATGCTCTAAAGCAAACAATGACAGGAGGGCCAAATCCAGCCAGCTACCTGATTTTACGAATGACATTCTGTAGGAAGCCAGTCTTCATGCTCATTTATATGCTGTCCATGGCTACTTTCAAGCTACAACAGCAGATTGAGTAGATGTAACAGAGACTGAACTTGTACACAAAGACTAAAATATCTGCTATCTAGTCCTATCAACCTGCTATAAGGGCCCAGGTGAACTAGGTACAGTTATGAAAAGCCGAATAGATCTATTCTCTTTAAGAGAGGGTGCTGAACCGATAAAAGTAAACTTAAGGCAACATGTGTTTTCGAAGTGAAGTACAGTAGGCTATGGGCATCTGTAATTAATTGTCTGGCATCTGTTAAGGATATTGTGAAGAAGTGGAATTTTTTATAGGCAGGACTTTGGAACATAGAGGGGAGAAGCTGCTGTGTAGGAGAGAAAGGAAGCTCCTTAGTGACATTATCTATTGAACTACTCAGCATTCGATTCTCATGACACCTTTGTTCTCCATTGAGCTTTGACATTTTCTAAGTAACTCATGAAAAATCAGAACTAGTATTTCACTAGTATAATAGTATAAATTAGTTCTTAAATGAAATTAACTAGTAGTGCTGATAGACATAATGAACTTTTAGAAAATGTTCTTAACCAGAAAAAAATTGTTTTCTCTATGCTGGAGGTCATATACAAGATTAGTGGTGGTTCTAACTAGTGACATAAAGGAGCCCGCCACACTCTATGGAAAGAGTTGATTCAACAAGGCTTCAATCAGTACAAAATTGTTCTAGAGAAAAGACCACACTGTGATGTGATGCTCATACTGGTCGAACCAACTCCATCTTGTGCTGAGACTCCACTTTATTGGATGGTTAGCTTTTAAAGCAACCAATTCTGACTCTTGATAACTGGTTTCCAAAAAGACATGACCTCACACAAACTGTAAAATTGTAATTTTTCCCTTTTTATTCTCTCCTTACTAAGACATAGTAAACCAAAAAGTCAATGGCTGTCAAGAAGGTAATTTCTAGCCAGTCCTAGTTTTTGCAGTTTCATCCTTCTTCATCTTTTTTCCCTTTAAAACTACTTTTAAAATATAAAATATTTATTGAGGTGATCTTGGCTCATAAAACAATAGATGTTCAAATGTACAGGTTCACTATTTCTTAAACATCTGACAATATACCACACCCACCACCAAATTACCAAAAGTCTTCACCACTGTCCGTTGGACCCCATCACCACTTGTTCCTAACCCCCACCACCTTCACTGATGATAAGCTCATTTGTCAAATAGAATGTCAACTGACATTTTATTGTCAGTGTCCGGTGGAAATAAATCAAATCCAACCAAAAGAAGTGAGCAAAAGCCATTTATTTAGCCTGAAAGAGCAATGGGATCAGCCATCATCATTTACACTTGGCAGAAACTCAAAGGTGGGCAGATTAGTGGTAAAGACTTACCATGGAAAACAGGAGTTTCTGTCCAGGTGTGCCTGGGAAAAATTAGGAAGCTATAATTAATCGTATCTGGTGACTTGGATTAATTGTTACAAGGGTAACAGTTTGCTTTGACTTATAACAGCTGTCTTCCTGGGCTAGTGGTTGCAGGTTGTGAGTCAGAGTTCTGTATCTACACATGGTCCTGTTATGTTAATTTTTTTAATTTATTTTTTATTGTTGTAATTATTCTACACATTGAAACAATTTCCTATGTATAGGTCCCCCATTTCTTAGATAGATTTTAACACACAATGCCCTCCCCCAAATCACCAAGTGTTCTTCCCCATTGTCCAGTGCTCTCCATCATCATTTGCCCATGGCTGGCCCACTCCCTGTTGGTAATCTCAGTTCTGTTGTAAATGTTTCAGGGTTGGTTATGTTTCATCTGTTCCTTTGTTTAGTGTATTCACATTCCACCTACGAGTGAGGTCATCTGGTATCTAGCTTTCTTCTTTTGGCCTATTTCACTTAGCATCATCCCCTCCAATTCCATCAAATCACAGGGCTTCATCTCTTCTAAGGGCTGTGTAGTATTCGATTGTATATATGTACCACATCTTCCTTATCCATTCATCTGACATTGGGCACTTAGGTAATTTCCAGTTGTTAGCTATTGTGAATAGGGCCCCAATAAACATAGGGATACATACATCTCTGTGGATGGGTGCTTTTGTATCTTTTTGGTAGATGCCCAGAAATGGAATGACAGGATCATATGGGACCTCCATCTTCAGTTTTTTGAGGAATCTCCAAACTGTTCTCCCTAGGGGTTGTACCAATTTGCACTCCCACCAACAGTGCAACAGTGTTCCCTTTTCTCCGCATCCTTGCCAGCAAGGTTTTTTCCAGTTTTTTCCAGACTTTAGATTAATAGCCAGTCTTTCAGGGGCAAGGTGATATCTCACTGTTGTTTAAATTTGCATTTCCTTGATAGCCAGTTAGTAGGAACATATTTCATGTGCCTGTTGGCCATCTGTATATCCTCTTCAGAAAACTGTCTCTCCAATTTCTCCTCCTGTTTTTTGACTGGATTGCTTGTTCTTCTGTGTTTGAGTTTTATGAGCTCTTTGTATATTTTAGATATTGAGCCTTTGTCAGAAATATCAAATGCAAATATCTTCTCCCAGTTAGTAGGTTTCCTTTTGGGTTTGGTGATGTTTTCTTTTGTTGTGAAGAACTTCCTTAATTTGATGTAGTCCCAGTTGTTTATTTTCTTTGTTTCCCTTGACGGTAGAGTTGAGTCCCAAAGGCTTCTCTATGACTGATGTCATGGAAAGTCTTTCCTGTGTTGTCTTCTCAGAGCTTTATAGTTTCTGGTCTTATGTCCAAGCCTCTAATCCATTTTGAGTTAATTTTTTTGAATGTTGTTAGACAGTGGTCTAGCTTCATTCTTTTTTTCCCCAGCACCATTTGTTGAAGAGACTTTCCTTTTTCCATCAAATAGTTTTGACTCCTTTGTCATCGATAACTGACTGTAAGTGCTGGTCAATTTCTGGTGATTTGGTTCTATTCCACTGATCTGTGTCCCTGTTATTATTCTAGTACCATACTGTTTTGGTCACTATAGCTTTGTAGTATAGTTCAAAGTATGAAAGTGTAATCCCTCCAGATTTGTTCTTTTTTCTAATGATTGCTCTGGATATTTGGGGTCCGATGTTGTTCTATACATTTTTTTTCAGATTTTTTTTGTTTTATTTCCTGGAAATAAACCCATGGAATTTTAATGGGATTGATTTGGGTAAGATGGCCATTTTAATGATATTGATTCTTCCCAGCCACAAGCAGGGGCTGTCTTTCCATTTCTTTATGTCCTCCTCTATTTTTTTAAGAAGGACTTGTAGGTTCTTTGTATAGATATTTTACTTCCTTTGTTAGGTATATGCCCAGGTACTTCATTTGTTTAACTTCTATTTTATATGATGTGATTTTCATTATTTTGTTTTCTTCTAGCATGCTGTTTGGATATAAAAATGCAGCAGATTTTTGTGCATTGATTTTGTAGCTTCCCAATTTACTGTATTCATTGATGAGTTCTAGAGGTTTTTTGATAGAGTTTTTGAATGTATATAATCATGTCACCTGCAGATAATGAGAGTTTTACTTCCCCCTTTCCAATGTGGATTCCTTTTATTTCTTTTTCTTGCCTAATTGTTCTGGCTAAGACCGCCAGTATAATATTAAAGAGCAGTTGTGAGAGTAGACAACCTTGCCTTGTTCCTGACCAAAGAGTAAATGCTTTCAATTTTTTGCCATTGACTATGTTGCTGGCTATGGGTTTTTTGCATATGAACTTTATTATGTTGAGGTATAAACGTTCTATTCCCTTTTTATGGAGAGTTATTTTTTCTTCTATCGTAAATTGGTGTTGGATCCTGTCATAGATTTCTCTGCATCTGTTGATACGATCATGTGGTTTTTCTCTTTGCTCTTGTTGATATGGGGTATGACATTAATAGATTTATGTATGTTGAACCAATCTTGCACACCTGGGATGAATCCCAGTTGGTCATGATGAATGATCTTCTTGATGCATTGTTGAATTTTGTTTGATAATATTTTATTGAGAATTTTTGTATCTATGTTCATTAGAATTATTAGAATGTACTTTTCTAGCTTGGTGACATCTCTGTTGACTTTTGGTATCTGTGTAATGTTAGCCTCATAAAAAAGTATTTGGGAGAGTTCCCTGTTATTCAATATTTTGGAAGTTCTTGAAAAGAATAGATGTTAATTCTCCTCTGAAAGTTTGGTAGAACTCATTGGAAAAGCCCTGTGGTCATGGACTTTATTTTTGGGTAAATCATTGATTACTTCTTCAATTTCTTTGCTTGTGATTGTCCTACTCAAATTTTCCAATTTGGGGGTGTTCAGTCTTGGTAGACTGTACTTTTCTAGAAATAAGTCCATGTCCTCAAGCTTGTCCATTTTGGTAGCATAGAGCTGTTTGGAGTAGTCTCTTATGATGTTTTGATTTTCTGTATTATCTGTTGTAACTTATTCCCTTTTATTTATGATTCTAATTATGAGAGTTTTCTTCCATGTTTTCTTTGTGAATCTAGCCAGTGGGTTGTCAATTTTGTTTATTTTTTCAAAGAACCAACTTGTGGGTCCATTTATCTTCTGGATTTTCCTTTTGTTTTCTATTTTATTTATTTCTGCTCAAATTTTGATGATTCCTCTCTTCTGCTCTTTTTGCTTATACTTGTTCTTCTTTCTTTAGTTGTTTTAAATGTAGAGTTGTTTGTGATTTTTCTTGTTTCTTGAGATAGTCCTGGATTTCGATTAACTTTCCCTTTAGTATCACTTTTGCTGCATCCCATAGATTCTGGTAGCTCGTGTCTTCATTCTCATTTGTCTCTAAGTATTTATAAAGTTTCTCTTTGATTTCCTCTTTTACCCAAGAGTCCGTCAGGAGCATATTGTTGAGTTTCCAGTTGGTTTGGCGTCTTCCAGCTTTCTTTTTGTGGATGATTTCCAGTTTTAGGCCATTGTGGTCAGAGAAGATGCTTCTTATGACCTGAGTCTTTGTAAATTTGTTGAGAGATGTTTTGTTTCCCGGCATGTAATCTATCCTTGGGAATGTTCCATGAGCACTTGACAAGAAAGCGAAATCTGTGGTCATTGGATGAAGTGATCAGTTTATGTCTATTCGACCTATCTGTTCCAGATGGTCATTTAAAGTGCCTGTTTCCCTGTTAATTCTCTGCCTGGTTATCTGTCCATTGTTGTAGTGGGATGCTGAAGTCCCCTACTATTATTGTGTTGCTGTCAATGTCTATCTTCAGGTCTAATAATACTTGCTTGATATATTTTGATGCTCCTTCATTTAGTGCATATATGTTATAAATGTTATGTCTTCCTTTTAGATTGATAATTTACTCATTACATAGTGTCCATGTCTATCTTTTGTTATGCTTTTTAGATGGAAGCCTATTTTATCTTATCTGAGTATAGCTGTTCCTGAGCTTTTGTGGTTGCTATTCTACTGTAGGATGGTCTTCCAGCCATTGACTTTGAGTCTTTGTTCACCTTTTGGATGAAGTTATGTTTCCTGAATGCAGTAGAAGGTTTGTTATGCTTCTTAATCCATTCAGCCACTCTTATGGTTTAACTGGTGATTTCAGTCCCTTAACGTTTAGGGTGATTATTGATATATAGCTGCCTAGTGTCATTTTATAATTTATCTTTTGTACTTTGCTCCAGATGATGACTTTGTTCTCTTTTTCTTTTTAGGTTGGATGAGTGCAGTCATGTTTTGATTGATTTTGTCTTTTGTTTTCTTTTTCACTTCCTCTTTGGGGATGTATTTTGAGCTTACCCAGAAGTTAGCATTCACAGTTCTATGTTTACTACCTACTTTTATTTGAAAGCATATTAGTCTTCCATTCATTCTAACTATCAACATTTTTGTTCTCTTCTCTTCTTCCCCACTTTTAATATTTGCTGTCTTACTGTTTTTCTGTGTGGTTTCTTTATGCTTTATAGAGCATCCTTTAATATTTTTTTTGCAATGCTGGTTTTGTGGTGATGAACTTCTTTCTTTAACTTTTGCTTGTCAGAAAAGGCTTTTATCTTTCCTTCAGTTCTGAATGATAATCTTGCCTGTTATAGCATCCTAGGTTGAAACTTTTCCTTTCAGCACTTTGATTATATTATGCCATTCCTTTATGGCCTATAGAGTTTCATTTGAGAAATCTGCTGAAAATCTTACGGGGGTTCTTCTGTATGTGACATGTATTTCCTCACTGTTTTTAATAATATTTATTTATTTTGTATTTTTGACATTTTGATGACCCTGTGTCTAGGCATAATTCTTTTTGGGTTTCTTTTATTAGGAACTCTGAGCTTTCTGGATATGGGGGCTTGCTTCATTCTCCAAATTAGAAAAATTCTCATCTATTATTTCTTCAAATATGGTTTCTGCCCCCTTTTCTGTCTCTTCCGTGGAACCCCTATGATGTGAATGTTGTTCCTTTCGAGCTTATCCCAGAGGTCTCAAATGCTGTCTTTGATTCTTTGAAATTTTTTAATCTCTTTGCTGGTTTGCTTGATTGAGTTCCTCTGTCCTATCTCCCAGATCATTAATTCTATGGGAAGTTTCATCTATCCTATTGTTGAGTCCCTCTATAGAGTTATTTAATTCAGTCATTGTGTCTCTTACCTGTTTGATGTCTTGCTTAAATTCTTTTCTTGCTTCCTGACATTCTTTACTGTCTCTACTGATTCTGGATTCCCATGAGTATGTTAATCACTGTTACCCTAAATTTCTCTTCAGGTAATTTACATACATCTACTTTATTCAGAGTTTTCCCTGGGGTTTTTGATTGGCTCCATCATTTCACCTATATTTTTCTGTGCCTTTGCTCTATTTGGCAATCTTTGATATTTCTGAGGGTTTGGTTTCCCTGGTGTTGCTTAGCTTTGACTTGCCCAGGATTGGCAATTAGGCTGAAGTTTCACCTCTACCCATAAAGTGACACTAGTGGGTAGTGTTGAGGATTGAGACTCCCTTCTCACTGTAATCCCGGGGGTGATTTTTCCGGTGGGCAAGATTTCCCATGGCAAATATTTGATGGGTGAGTTTCTGCTTGGTAGACCCCAGGCTCTGGTGTGAAATGGTTGTGGGAAGGGTTTGAGCTCTTTGGTTTATTTCCGCTTATGGCTGCACCCAGTGCAATTTAGCCATGTGGGCTCCAGCTCAACCTCTGGTGTGCTGGCTCTCTTTTCACCCCCTCCCAAGTCGGCTCTCCATGGCTCCCCGTCTCAGCCCCACTGGGCCCACCTCTCGCTGCTTCAGCAGCTGGCCCCCAAATCCCTAGCCCCTGCCCACCACACGTCGAAAGCCCCTCGATCTAGACCCAAATTCAAATCTTGTTACATGTTGCAGTCCATTTTTTTTAATAGTCCCTTACCACCTGAGGATTATAATGGTATTTCTGCTGCACACCCTTTTATGGTTGATGTTAGCAGAGAACATATACTGACACAGGTCTGCGGAAATATCCAGCCTCTCAATGACACTAAGTCCCACAGGGATCTACCTTCTCTTTGAAGACCTGCTTCCATAGATTTCTGCATTTTTGCTCTAGTCTGAACTGGTTATTTTACTTTTGTTGTTGCTTTTCCTTTCCCTAGTCCCAGATCTCAAACCCTGGTCCCTAGACTTTACGTGGCCTGCACCTTAGCCGCTGAGCCACAGGGATGTCAAGAGCTAATTATTTTCTTGGTATGATGGAGATTATAATTACAAGGCTCTTTCCCCTGTACATCTGTGGCAGATCACTCATTTTCTAGATCTCAGATCTTATTTTCTCTTTTCTCCGTCATTATATCTCAGAAAGGATTCCCATAGGCTAACTTTCAGAGCCGGTGTATATTTATTTAGCCCTCATGCTTAAGTGATATTTTGATGAACATTTTAGATTCAAACACTTTCTTTCTTAATCTGAAAGCATTTGTTAATTGTGCTTCACCCTTTGGTGTCACTGAAAAGAGGTGTAATTGATTTTACTCTGTTGGAATCTCTTCCATCTAATCGTCCTGATTTTTTAATCTTCTGGAAAGTTTTCTTTATTTTCAAAGTTGCAAAAGTCATGGGAATATGTTTGGAGTTGGATCTCTTGTCTATTGCTTTGTTGTATTCATCAATATCCTTGTATCTGCTTTAGTCTTCATTAAGTTGATTATAGGCTCACATTTCCTGATGGACATTATGCATGTCTCTTGGTTGCTATGGATTTAATTTCACTTCTATCCCTTTATTTTCATTTTAAGCAGACTTGGGAAGGGGAGGGAGGTATATGAGTGTGATAAGTCTGACATTTGGAATTCTGCTTGGCCATTCACATCATTTAAATATTAAATGAAAAGGGGGGCACCTGAATCTTGAAGGACTTGGAGAACCTTGACTTATATCACACTCATCTTGGTGGCCCGAGGAGGCAACCTTAATGATTTCCATGTGCTCTGCTCTTAAGCAAGATATGGCATCACTTTTAGAGAGAATAGAAATGATGGGGAAAATTCTCATATCCTCTGGATTATTTATACTAGTTCCATGTTTATTCAGAGAATTAAGTAAAGGATGGAAATAATAAGGATAGCTTTACTCTTTGAACTCTAGAAGGACACCAGTTGTTGGATTGAGGCCCAAAAAATCCAATATGACCTCACATTAATCATTATATTTATGACTATTACAAATAGGGTCACATTCGCAGGTATCAAGGAATAGGACTTGAACATATTTTTTGGGGATGGGCAGCAGGGGGACAATTCAATTCACATGATTATCAAAGAAATTAAAAGATAATTAGAATAGTAAAATGTGACAAATCTTCTTTGATCAACAGTGCTGTTTTAACAACAGAACTTTTCAAATACAGAAAGACTGACTTATACTTAGATTACTGAAAAGTGAAAACATAAATGTTCTGGTCTTTCTTAAATCCTGATTAACACATATAGGTAGAGAGTGATAAACACAAGTGATCCTCAACAATGAAGAGCAAAACAAACATAGAGAAATCATATTCATACAGGTATGAAAATCAGCTTATCTTTTTGTAAAAGATAACCAAAGTTCATCTCTGTGTCATTTTAAGGTAAAAAAAAATTCATTGAGGGGAAAAACAATAGTTGAGGGTAAACTTTTACCTTCATACTTTATTTTTTAACTGCAGAGTCCCCCAAACAGAAATGGATACTATCACTATGTAAGTGTTATAATTTTACATAGTTTCATGCATGAATTAGAGTGAAAAGCATCACAGAGCTTTTAACTGAAAAATGAAACAAAATATTTAATTCAGCCATCAAAACACTCCTGGTTCATTTTGACTTCTATGTAAAACATATTCAGTCAAAAATGTTTCCTGGTCTGCTTTCTTGTAGTTTTGAATGAAATGTAGGCACTACGGGGCAGGGAAATAGGCACATTTTCAGGTGAAAGAAATTCAGCTACTTGCATTAAGCTCCTTTGAATTAATATCATACCATATTTGGGGGACTTTCAAAAGGGTGCATTTCAGAAAGGGGAAAGGCAAGGACTTCTTTCTTTGTTTTTGCTTTAATTCTTAAAAGTTATTTAACATTTTTATTATAACTTCTTATCTGTGGGGGTTTTTGGTATTTTTTATTGTACTTACTTATTCTACACATTAAAATAAACTCATATATATATCTAGGTTCCTCATTCCTCAAATATATGTCAACATACCCTGCCCTCCACCAAATCACCAAATGTTCTTCACCACTGTCCAGTGGGCTCCACCATGACTGACCCTGCAACCCGCCACCTCCTTGTCCCATTCCCTATTGGTAACCTCAATACTATTGCAATTGTCCAGTGGTTGGTTTTGTTTCATCTGTTCTTTTATTTCATCTATTCATGTTCCACCTATGTGTGGATACCAGTATCTATCTTTCAAAGGCAAAGGCCTTGATGAAAATTCTAGGAAACTAAATAACCTGTTTAGCTATAGCAATTAAGAATGTGCATATATAACAAATACTTTCTAGTTTATATCAAAATGCCTAGAAACAAGTGTTGGTGAGGGTATGGAAAGGCCCCTTCATACATTCTTGGTGGGAGTGTAAGTTGATACTATTTTGGAAAACTAAAAATAGAACTCCTGATCCAGCAATCCCACTTCTATGTATCTATTCAAAGAAAAACAAAATGTTAACTCAAAGAGGTGCATGCACTCCTATGCTTATTGCAGCACTATTTACAGTAGCTGAGATATGGAAATGACTTAAGTGTCCATAGATAGAAATGGATAAAGAAGATCTGGTAATATACATTGGAATGATACTCACCTATTTAAAAGAGTGAAATTTTACCCTTTGTGAAAATGTGGAAGGAAATTGAGGGTTTTGCTGGGTGAAGTGAGTCAAAAGAGAAAGATGAATATTAGATGATCTCACCCATGTTTGGAATATGGAGAAATAATGCAAATAAACTAATAAAATAAAGTTAACTTTTGAACTATGACAACACGGCTGAAGTTATCAGAGGAGAAAGGGGTTGGGTTCATGTGGTAGATGAGGTTTATCTATCACTTTATTTCATTTTTCCCTTTTTAAAAAATCTTTTTGTGTTTTCATTAATAAAAATAAAGGAAAGCATTTTTTTAAATTGAAAACAACAGAAATTCCATGTAATTATCCAAATGCTGGAAAGAGCATCAAAAGGGGGTTCAAGTCAAGGTAAAGGTTAACTTGACCATTCCATACCACACTGTGACCTTGGTCAGCAGGTCTACTCCAGAATTACTGAGTGATCTAAGGTAAAGTGCCACTGTTTGGCTCACTATTATTGATTAAATGCTCAGACAATTAACTTGTGGGTCTTGTCTGAGAAAGGCAAATAATTCCTATCAGGAAAAAGAGATCTTGTAGGTATTGGTATTCCCAGAACTCCTTAACCAGTTCATAGCTAGTCCTCTTCAGAGCCGGTCCTTTGAACATCATTATCATCTTACTGTTTCCAGGGTTAGTGAGTTAATAAATCTTAAACTGATATTTATTCTTTTATTTTACTTTTGACTAAGAGTCTTTTTGAAAACTCTTTGAATACATACTTTGACACATTTTTTTTTCTCTGTAGCCTTGTTTTGGCAGTGGGCTAGGAAAGTTATTTGTCACAGCACCAGTGGTGTGTTTTCTTATGCCAGGTCCTTGCTGGTCCTGAGAGGTGGCCACTGAAGCATTGCTGTTATACGTGGGTAGACATAAAATCTCAGAATAAAATACCTCATATGTTTCCATCTAGTGCCCACTTGCAAATGAAATTCTGTAATGCCTGTCTTTTTTTTTTTTTAATAGCTTTTGGTTAAGAAAGAGAGAAGAAGAGATAAATGTTAATATAAACTCTTTGCATCTGATTTCTAGGGCTGTTGGACTAGCTCGAGCAAGTGTTTTTAAACAGGCATTTTACACCAATTTCCAGTTGTTCTGTTTTGTTTTATATTTGGGGGTGTTAAATGTGAAAGGAGCATGGGTAGCAGGAAGCTCCTAAGAAAGGAAAATTCAAACCTAAGGAAAGTTCAGGGGTTGTTGGTGCTATAGATCAAGAATTTGGCAGACAGTAGGCTGTGATTAAACTGCTATCATGTGTTTCAGAATGATGGATTTTCATTCTCATTCATACCATGAGGACTGCCCACCACCACCATCACAGCAGATGACTATTAGTGCTCCCCTGGGCGAAGAAATTACCCTGAACTCCATGCCCTGTGGCTGAGTCATCTGCGACTCCACTTCCTGGCCCTCCTTGCTTCTGGCTTCAAACCTCTCCACCATCCAACTGGGTTCCAATTATCATTTCAAAAATTACAGTCTAAATGTCCTCCCAGTGGGACCTGTCTCCAAACTCAGTAAAAAAAATTGCTGTTACATAAGCCACTCTCATCCTTGTTCTGTTTTTTGTCTCTTTTCACTAAATGCAGTGATTTTCTTGGTTGAACAATTTTTCTCCCATAGCCTGTCATCTTGCAAGTTAAGCAAATCTTGTGGGGGGAAAAAAAGGAGTAGAATCATCCCCAATTCAAGATGGAAAGGTGCTAGATCTGCTTAGTTCATCCAACCCAGGCATTTCCAATGCTAGCATAGCCCATGTAAGTCCCAGTCCAAAGAGGAGGATGAATTGAAGAGTAGGTAAGATACGCCCAGAGTCCCATATTTGCCTTTCAGTGGAATTCTCTGTGATTCCTCCATTGCCCCCACCAAAATGAGGATGTTTTGGAACTAAAACATTACTTTTTTATCTTCCAATTTGACTAATCCATCCCCAATTTCAGCATGTTTATCCTCATAATCTGTGCCTGTCTCCATCTGACAATCCTATCACCTACACTGGCACTAGTGACAATAAAGTGGCTTCCTCCAGAGGGGAACTGTCAGATGATCTCCCGTTCTCTACCGAACAGCGTGGACATTCTCTCACAGAGAGTCTCCAAGCCCAATGTGAAAATGTAGGTTCTGATTCAGGAGGCCTGGGTGGGGCCTAGAGCTTGCACTTCTAAGGACCCTCCCCCTCCCAATGATGCTGCTCCTACGGGACTGGGGATCCCATTTTGAGCATTGATGCTCTATTTCAGGGCAGTCAGTCTCATGACCTAGGACAGCTGGAGGGACATCGTATCTACACTATGGTCTTGTTGGCCAGGTCAGCACCTTACTGTTCTCTATTAATTATATGTGACTATTTAAACATACATTTAAATACAGACAAGATTCAAATTGTGTTGTTCAGTTGCATGAGCCTTATTCTGAGGACTCCACAGTCACATGTGTCTGCAGGACACGTGCTCTGGGAGAGAGCATGGATGCAGGACATTCATCCCACCATGGCAGGAAGTTCCACCTGACAATGCTTTCTTCAAATATCTTTCTAGTCAAAGCTTCTAGTGTGAGGCTCACTTCACTTTGAGTAGCAAAGACCTACAGGATGCACAGCATTCCTTTTAGGATCTGCACAATGAATGATCCCAAATGGTCTGATATTACTCTGTGAGCCCTGGATACATGTAGAGACACCTGGGAAACCCGAAACAGGCAGCCAGGTAATTAGAATCAGAATGCGGGGAGGGTGCACTGGTAATCTGCAATGCACCCAGGTGATCCTAAAGTGGACTGAGGTGAGGAATCCCTCTTTGATTTCAGTTCTCCACATGACCTACAGAAGGCTGCTTGGTTTTGCCTTCCCTCAGCTTTTTCAATGTCTTTATTTTCAGCCCAGTCTCAGAAATAAGACTGGCACTTAGGGCGTCCTGGTGGCCTTACAGTCTAGCACACCCTGGGAGCCTTCTGATGTCATAAGACACATAGAGAAAAGGAGCTACCTATAACCAACAATGAGGCACTGTTAATGTATTTGAAATATTCTTTGTCCCCACTTTGACTTGCATGCATAAGAGAAGTCAACTATCTGAAGGCTTCTCCAATTTGGATGTGTGTTAAAATGATTGGCTGAGCTGCGGCCTCCTCCCCCAGCCACTGGTCTGGACACATCCACAAGCTCTGTTCTGGTGCACATCTACTGACAATCACTCAGCATAACCTGTGGACCATGGAATCCATTAGTCTCATCCTGTGGTACTCCTCATGGTCCCTCTGGGTTGTTTTTCTTTCATAGATCTTAAAGAAGCATGATGCTTATTAAGAATACACATATGCACTCCATATCCAGGCAAAAGACAGTACCCTGCCCTTCTTTTTAAATTAATGTACTTTGAGTCCCTGAAATCCTAGAAGGATGTGAATTTGTCAGAGTATTTTTAAAATAGGTGATATCCAAAATTATCTACCTTAAAATAACATCCCAACAACCTTAAAAAAGATGGAATTCCAGTTACAGCAAACTGAAACATTCAGAATGACCTATGAACTCTTTCATATCAAAATTCCTATCAAAATTTACATCATATATCAATTCTAGAGGGGAATTATCTTTATTTTCTCTGGTCTAAACTATTAGGATGCTGGCTATGCTCAGATCATGTAATCCCAAGCACTCACTGCAGGAGTTTGGGTGCCTATGTGAAAGTCCCAGTCAGAACCTCTGATCTTGGGTCCAGCCCTTACTGGGTCCTCTGAGTTATGACTTTCTCATTAAGGCCACATGACATTATCTCAAATTTGAATTAGAAATGTTCCCTCCTTTTATTCCAGGTAATTCAAATTCTCTCTGTTTTGGGGTCACTTAATGGTGTGTGTCAGGATCACTGACCAGGGCAATGGTCAGTAGAAACCCACTGGTGACCACCTTTAGGTCAGCAGAAGGGAGAAGTCAGGTCAGACTAGCTGAGGCATGTCAAAATGTGGGGACATTGACAGATGTGAAGTAAGGGAGGAAAAAGAGGGACCAGCAGCATTTGAGAACTGTGTTGTGGCTTTTTCTGTGCACCGAGAGACTTAGAGAATGATGCAGAACACCACCTTGCTTTCGGGCTGAACATCCAGTGCTGGGATAGGCCAAGTATACAATATTTTCTTTTTTTTTTCCAAGATAAGGCTTTGCTATTTTATTTTTAAATTGATTTTATTGAAGGGATATTGCATTTTAACATGAACTAAGTTTGAGGTATGCATGACAGAAAATTTGTATCTGTATGTCATACAGTAGTTTTACCACTCTGTCCTATTTTCCCCTTTCACTATACAATTAAACCCCTTTATCCCATTTGCCCAGAAAGAAAGACTTCACTGTCTTCTTGCCCTTCCCCTCCCTGCAGAGTATGCATACCAATATCTAATTCCATTTCTTCACTCTGGCCAAAACCTTTAGTAGACCTTAAACTATGACTTTTATTAAGTTATTTTGGAGTATAGCTTGTGCCCTTGGTGCCTGTGGATAAACCAAGAACCTCCACCTGAGTAAAGGTTGGACCATAGGAACAAACCATGCCCATGCCTGTGTCTCACTTAGAGTTATGATCATTTTCCATGTGGAAGCTCACCTGTGACCATCACCTGTTCATGGAGAATTTGGAGCAGGAGACCTGTGGCTGGGGGGTGTTCTGCTTTTGGCTCTTAGCCAAGACTGTGGTGCAGATAATACGATTTCCAGGAGCACTTTGGCCAGGTGGATCAACTCTGGTCAAGCCTTTTCTTCCTTTTTGAGTCATGACATCTTCATTGCATGGATTTGCATCAAAATAACATTGTTAGATTAGAAAGTTAGAGATGCAAGCTTGCAATATGCAAATATAAGTTGATGGGCAGAACTTTTCTCCTGTATTCGCTGTTACTTCTTTCATTGTAGCCTATAAAGGAATATTTTCCATTTGAATGAAATTGGTGGTTGCCTCCTATATTACTGAGTTAATCTCCCATACAGAATCACGGTTTTTTTTCTGCATCTTCGTTGTAAGTCATTGGCTTTGATATGGCTTGATTTTAATTTAAGAGTTGGTTTTGTTGGGAGCAGTTACACTGCAGGATGTTAGAAAATGTAGATTATGAACAGCTAACCTTAATTATTTTTTCCTACTTTCATCATTCATAGATTTCATTGGAAATACAAGAAATATAATTCTCAAAAAATGAAAGACACAGTACTCACAATACTCTGGTGTGTGTGTGTGTGTGTGTGTGTGTGTGTGTGATTTCTATAAACTGTAAACCAATGATTAACAGTGGAGGCTGATATAGGGAAAAGTGGCTTTATGGGCAAAGGATAGTGTTTGTACCAGTGGTTCTCAAAACAATAGCAGCATCTGGAAATTGAATAGAAAGAAAATTCTTGAACCTACTACAAATTCCTAGACCTAGTGAACTAGAAACTAAATGGTGGGGCCCAGAAATCTTTATTTTAATATCTCCAGGTAATTCCATTATGTGCTTAAATTTGGGGAACACTGGTTTAGACAAGATGAGTAATGCAGGTAAATTCAGGTTGCTTTTTTCATATATGATGTTGAATGTGATATTTAACTTTTAAGCAACTGGAAGAAACAATTCAATCTAATATGACAATAGATTTTTAGATATTCTGGAAATGGTTATCTCAGGAACCTATAGCCAGTAGATAAAATAAATCCTCCTTAAAAAAAAAAAAAGCAGTGGGCATCTTGGTTCAAACCTATTAGTGGTGAGAACAATGAAAACTGAACAGAGCCAGGTTTGGTTCCTAGCACTGGAAAAAGAATCATCCTTCATCAATATGGGAAAGTTGAAACATCTGACTTAGGTACCAAAAAGAAATATATAAAACTGAGTGGAATTACTTTATTTTCTTCAAGAATTTAAAAATATTAATTTTATGCTGAAAGTATATCTGCATGTAAGCGTGCCTCTTTTTAGTAATGACCTGTAGGTTTGGCTCAGAAGTACCCAAAATTGAATACAAGGATTTTGAATTTCCTTGTTACATTTCATTCCAAGTTTTGCATGCTGTTTTCTGGAATCAATTACTGAATTGTCTCAACAAACCACAAGATGTGACATCACCTAGTTCAGCTTTTGATAAACAGGATCAGTTGGAAGAGAAGAAATGAAATTTATATATGGATATATGTGCTCATTTACATAAATGAACTCAAGTAGAAAATTACCCTTATAGAGGGGATCAGTTGCATGGTATAAAGGAAGAACTGAAATGCTGGTGGTGAACTTAATTTGTTATAGGTAGATACTGATTTATAACGAATCACACCTTAAACCTATATAATATTATGAGGCAATGTTCCTTCAATAAATTAAAAAAAAACCCTTTAGATGGCATAAATGCCAATATTGTAATCTTAAGTATAGCCTCCCTTCCTACCTGTTTCAGAAATAAAGGTAAAAAACAAAATGAGCATTAACTATGACTACTCACCATATTAAATTCTCGGTAACTTGGCGACAGCATTTACTAAGTTGAGGTTCGGTAAACATTTTCATTATGGGACTAGTGAGTCTACTCAAGGAAATAAATGTCTTGGGTACAGCAGTAAGTCATCTGAGAGATATGGGTGGAGTGTATTACACAGCTCTGTGTTTTGAAACTAAGCATAGAGCTCAGTGTGAAATCAATTCTGGGGCATGTCACAGTTTATCTCATGCCCCTGCATGGTGTTGATCTTCTCTGCTTGTCTATAACCTCACTTCTTGCGTTTTCTCCATCTCTGCAGTGCCCCAAATCTCTGAATGATGATGCAATGCGCACACAGCTTTTTATTTATCAGAGAAAAGTTGGCTGAATCCCCCCATTCCTGTAGATGGATACTTGAAAAAAACCCAAAGCTCCATTGGATTGTTTTCATTAATAGTTTGGTGTCAGAGTGAGTGTGAGTGTGTGTGTGTGTGTGTGTGTTTTGTGTGTAGCAGTCATTTCAAAAAATATCAAAATAAAGAGATTCAATTCATTAATTAGTATGAGACCACAAAAATAATCCAACATGGAAATGTCCCATCTACACCAAAACAGTTGATATAAATGGGTCGGAATAATTGGGTAATTATCTATTAATAGCATAATTACACTGTTTGGAAAATGAAAAATAAATGAGTCTTGGAAAGAGCAACATCACTATCTACTTTTTCCCAACAATCTGTCTATTTCCATGAGCATTTAGGTAAAGTTTTAAGACTACATTTAATTACATTTATTGCAAGTTGGATATTATTCCTCTTTTATATACAATTGAAAACTGAACTTTACAATATTATCACCTACAACATGGCTTTATTTTAACTTTTAGGTTTTTCCTCAAAGTTCAAGAGCTTAAACTAAATTCAAATTTTCTGTTTGAATCTCAAATCACCAGCTTGCAAATCAATGACTATAAACTTCAGTGTCTTTAGCAACCTTTTGGGGAAAACATAAACAGTGGTCATGATTACCCTCTAGCCTCCATCAAGGTCTTCTTGGAGATAACCACACATGTGCCTACATATGTACTCTCCATAAATGTGCTGTGCCAGCACTTTCCTTTGGAAGGAAGCAGGAGCCACTCGAAACTTTTCCCTGGACGTCCTCCCAGTGTATCCAGATCATCTTAAGAACGTGCATGCTGGGTGATTGCCAGGGTCATGCTGGGAACAGACCTCCCAGAAATAGAAGACATTTTGGTGGTACCTTCCTGTGGATCAATTATTTGGTGCCCAGGAGGAAGTATGGGCTCTTGCACAGTCCTTCTCTGTCCAAGGCCACAGACATACCCCCAACTTGTACAGAGACCACAGCCTGGGGAGTTTACTGAAACGAGTACATTCTAGACATCAGGTTTGGCATACTGAAAAAGGCTCTTGCCTCAAATACATCCTGACCCCTTCTGTAAAAATCTTGGCATGGTGAGAGTCAGAGAAATGGAAACAATGCCATCAACTCTGTATCACTGAACAACTGTTATTAGAACCACATCGTAATGGACAATTCAAGACCCAATTGTGCATGGCTGAGATCAGGACACAAAGAGGCCAAATACTTGAATCAGAATGGAATCCCTTCCACTTCTTAGGTTGGCAATCACAAGCATGAGAACATGGAGACTTTACCTCCTTCCAGAATTTCCTCTTTGAGAAATTTAGCATGGAACTATGGTTTTTGAAGATTTCACAGCAAAAAAGTTATAAAAATTAAGCCCTGGATGAAACATTTAAAATAATCTAATTCAGGCTAGCATAATAAATGATGTAAAATAAGTACTACTTTGTAAGCACCAATCATCACAATGAAAAAAAAAAAGCCCTGTTCTGTGTCTAGCAAGCACACAAATACAGCAGTAAAACACTTTTAGATGTAAACACTAAAAACAAAGCTAAGTGCAGAGTATTTTCCTACCACCTATAAATATATATTTTTTACATAGTTAAAGTTGGTGCTGTGAATTAATAGTTATTTTTCTTCTGATTCCTAGAAATTAATTATGCTGAGTTTCAGGCAGAAACCTGTCTCAGTTTTCTTATCTTGTTCTGCTTTTAGATCTGGCTAGTTATTTTTTGAGAGTCACACATGATACAAATATGTCTTATTACAACTGTGCGCTACTGTCTCATTTAAGGAATGGGCTTTGGAGAAGTCTTAATTTTTATAATTGAAGACTAGCAAAATCAGACAGGATGGTGAACTCGGGTAGGTACCATTATAATCACTACTGGAATGTGCTTCCACTCGTGTCCAACTGAAAGAATTCCTGCCATAGTGCCACGTGTATCTACAGTAGGGCATCCTAAGGTCCCTTCCAGATTTTCAGGGAGCTCATGCTTTGACCCTTCAGACTTGCGATCTGCCAGGCATCATTGAAACTGGTTTTCCAGTTTTTCAGGCGAATCAACCCAGAAGCAGTGGAAAGGGAAGTACCTGGTCACGTGGCTGACGACTGGACGTCTCCCCTTCCAGTCACTTACTTCCATGTGAACAGACCCCTCTCCAGGGCAGAAAGCAATGTACTCTGCTCGAGGAAGGATACAGAACAGAGAAGTTTATTTTACACTATCTGTCCAAGAAAACAATCTCCATAAACCAGTGCAAAATGTGCAACAGAATCAAGAAGTGTGTCTTAGCTCTGAGAGCCCAAATTGGTGATTTCCTCTCCCATTACTGCGGTGGGCAGGCACCCTACCGGCTCATGCTAGGCTTGGTCTGCACCAGCAACAGAAACAGTCAACCAATTTGTAACAGGTTATTTTTACAATTCATACCAGGATGTGTACAAGGGGTGGGAAAACCAGACCGAATGAATGGTAAGTGATCAGTGCTTAAAGAAAATACAAGGGAAAGCGCAGCAAGAATCCACAGTCTCAATAAATACAAGTGTAACAAGCATGGTGGGTCTCCACTCACGGAGTTAGTCTGCATAATAATTCAGCATCACACAAAACCTAACGGGGCTGCTGAGCAGTGATTGGCGACAAGGTTCACAATAACTTATGCCATGGGTGACTGCATTGAACACATTCTGTGGTTCCAGCGGTGTCAGTTCTGTTTTCTCCTTCCCTCGCCATCCCCCCAGGAGGGGAGGGGGCGACTGGGGCAGCTTGGCGGTGGCATCCAAGGAGGAAGGACATTGGCCCAAGAGCCAGCTGTCGGGGTCCAGTGTACTCAATACCGAGTGGCAAATTGGGACTTGATTGACGACATCTGTGCAAAGTGCGCTTCTCTCCATTTTCCAAGAAACCAGTGTCTGTAACTCCTGCACGGACAGCAGTGGTGGCCTCTGGGTCACTCCCCCTGGGTCACTACTTATCACCCCAAATATCAAGCAATGAGAGCACATCTCAGGGACACACAGGTTGGGAAGCTTCTGGCACTGACTGCCTGGAACCTCGCAGGTGAACTTGAACCTGGGCCCCTTGTCGATGACCACAGGCAGGCTGCAGCTATTGCCTGAAAGACTAGATGGGATCTAGTAAGAAAGCAGTGGTCAGGACGAACATGTGGGAAGCTGTCTTCTTCTTGGAAAAACTTGTGCCCCCAAGGGAATGCCTACGGGACTGCAGGGAGGTGTCCTTGGGCATGAAATGACATGCGTTTGTCCCCAGTGCCTTTGCCCTTGTCCCCCTAGCAAGCACTAAGTCCATGTGTAAGCCCTGTGCTCAGCTTCCACCCAGAAGACACCACAGGGATGACCTGCGGACCACCTCTAGTCCAGAGCCCAGGGAGAGAGGATGTGTGAGGAGTTTTCCTCTCTGGAAGAAAAGGCAGAAAAGGGGGAACCCCCAAAATGAAGCAACCCCCAAACCCAGTAACCTAGGAATCACCTCAAAACATAACAAAATCCCCAACACTCCAGATGATCAATGTGCCCTCTCCTCGCTATTTCTTCGACAGTCTCAGGTCATAAATTAGGTTAGTCTTCCATTCAATAACTTAAAAAAGGAGGAGGGGTCGTAATAAGTTTTGCCTGGCTTGGGCCAGTTAGCAGCCAGTTTTTTGTTTTTTGTTTTTCTAGAATCTCAGTCACTGTTCAAAAATGGAGCTTGAAAGTTCATGTGGATGTTGGAAGTCTTCACACAGAGGAGCCGGGGAGGGGTGGGCCATCGGGCAGGTGGCAGGGAGGACTCCGGAGGAGGGGAGCGAGAGCAGGGCCGGGAGCCCGGTCCCCCAGGCAGGAGTGGCCAGTGCACAGCGGGACAGCAGACACCTGGCCCCGGGGCACAGCCCAGTCCTGTATTGCACAGAGAAGAGGGAACCAAGGGAGGCTTGGCAGCGGCCTGACCGCTCAGTGGTTCCCACACATGGGCAAGTTCACAAAGGTGAACACATTGAACTCTGTCATGATGGAGAAGCAGAGGAACACGCCATACAGGAGCAGACAGCCACACCCCAGCTTCTTGTCCAGCTGCCACTTGTTCAGGTGAACACCAAACACCTGCAACACACAGAACAGGGTCAGAGGGCAAGGGGGTCAGAGGGCACAGGGAGGTGGGAGGCAGCAGGCAGCCAGCACTGATGTTCCCTGAGTTGGCCACGTTCATCGCTCATGTTGTTTGAAGATGGCGTCAAAACCACGACTAGGTGAGTCAGAACCTCCAGGTTGTGGGAATATCACTTTAAGGAATAACACTGGAACCTACCAACATAGGCACAGTGGCCGCCACAACTCCCTGGGTTCCAAACCCTGCAGCTCTGTGTGTATCACCTGCTCCGACTCGGTATCTTGCCCGGGCAGTGGACCCAGCTCTCCCTGAGGAAGATCCCCTTGCTGGGGGTGGCCACCTCTCTCACCCTTGCTGTGCTGCAGGCAGGGACATTGTAGCCCACACCCATCCCCGCTTACAGCTTCCACACCATGTGCCTTCTCTCAAAAATCACCCAGCTTGGAATCTGAGATCTTTAAATTCCACTCTCTCTTCTTGGTTGCACCAACTCTGCAACCCCCGTCTCCATTTTCAGAGCTGTGAGTTCCAGCTCCCTACCACTCCTGCCTGTGGCACTCTAGTCATCCTTCTCAGAAATGCCATGATCTTCCCCATACCTCCTCCTTCACCACTCACTTCCACGGCCACACCCAAGATATGCACTGTACCTACTGTCTACCATGGCCACCCACTCAAATTTAAACCTAGACCAAATAAAATCAAAGAATTCTGCTCCTCATTTATACCTGCTACATTTCAAGAACTCGATATCTACATGTGGCCAGTGGCTCCTGTCCAGTGCAAGGTACAGATCACTGGATGAGTTCTACCAGACAGCCCTGCAGCCTAGATCTTGCTCTGATCAACAGTAGAAATGGTCCCCCCCCCATCTCAGTGTCAGTCCCCCCACTGATCACAACCTCTATTTTCCCCATTTACTCCATCTGGCACTGCAGCCTCCACAAATCTGCAGACTGCAGAGTCTCAGTATACTCCACTCACCTTGTACTCTTTTTTTTTCCATTACATGTTTAAAGTCCACCAGTAATCACTAGAATTACTCCTGAGCATCCACTTTTATTCCTGGCTCTCTCTGATTGTGCTATTATTGTTGACAAAGCCTTAGCCTTTCTGTTCAAGACAAGCTTCCATCTACTCCCTGCAGCATGAAAGACTGGAGGAAAATGCTCAACCATGCTGATTGGTCCCATTTTCAGTTCAAGTCCACAAACCCTAAGTGGGTCATTAGTACTTTATGGTAAGCACCCCACATTTCCTATCCACAATCTCTCCCTTTCCCAGATGGCTATTTCTTACCTCCTCTCTCTCCTCAAAACCCCAACACTTACCCTCAACCTTTGCTCTCAGCTCATGACCTTATTGCCATTTCCCAGAGCTCCCATCACCAACGGACTCAACTTCTCTCCTAGCAGTGAGGACCCACCACCCACAGCCCCACCGCAACCAATTCCTCCATGTGTGCATGGTTTCCTACCTCCTTACTGCTTAGGGACATGGTTTTAGCAATCTCCCTCTTTTATCTCCACCTCTCACCTCGGCCCTGGATGATTCAAACTGGCATTTAAGAATGCTGATATCCCTCTGCTCTTCCTAAAAAAACTACACCTTTTCTGGATTTCCATTTCTCTCCTTCCTTTACAGTAAGGTAACTTGAAATAGCTATAAATACAAGCTGCTATCAATGACTCTCAATCCTCCCTCTGTTAACTCATTCTACTCAACCTTCTGCTCCACCACTTGTCAAGAGTGCGATAACTGCATTTTAAGCCCAATATCCAATGCTCAAGACTTATCCCCCTCCCACTGGCTGGCATCCATCACTCCACCTAGGATACCTTCTCCACTTGGATTCCAGATGCCATGTTCTGGTTTCCCTCTTACTCTCTCATTGCTCAATCTCTGCTTCTTTTGATGTTTTATCCTCATATTCCTGGCCTCTAATTGCTAGAGTATACCAGGCTCACTGTCTTGGTGATGACATGCCATTGCATAGCTTTAAACACTCATGTACATTCTGGTGTCTCCACCAGAATGGACACTCCTCTTGAATTAAGACTCATCCTTCCAATGGCATTCTATGCCTATCCATTTGGATATCAAATAGGCACTACAAATGTCATATGCTTAAAATTGCTTTTTCTTCTTCAAACCCACTTCTCTTATCTTTTTAACAACACAATATCGACAGCTCAGGGAGTGATGAGCTGTATCTCCACAGATTGAACAACTGTAGTACAACAGGAGGAATGCTGGAGCTCAAGCACACATGCTTATGTGATCTTGGCCCTCCATTCATTTCTGTTATCTTATCTAGAGACTCAGCTGTTCATCTGTATAATAAGGGTGATATTAGTGGCTGTCTCATGGGTGTGTCGTGAGCTCCAAATGAGAAAATGTATACAAAGCATTCAGCACAATGTGAAGCTAGTTTAAGAATCAGAACCATAAGATCTATCAGAGCTGAAGATTCTCATAAATTACAAAAGAATAAATTCTGTACACTTCTACTTTTGTGTATATCAGTGTTTGCTTTGATAAAATATGACATTTGACTTACATCCTGATCCAAAAATCATCTCTCTTTACTTCCTGCCTGCCCTTATGAATTCCTATTCTCTAGGAGATATGCATTAACATTCCAGGGGTAATGCAATGAATGTTTTTTTGAATAGTCAGGAAAAGCACACTGCATCTCAATGTGTATTAATGTGAAAATCAAACAGGACACTTGGATGTTAGTAGATAGTTCATGTGAGTCAGTGCATGTGCTGGTATGAATTTGTTTCCATCAGCCCTGTCAGCTGAGTTGAAATATTAAGTCATACGAATGGATATAATGGCCAAGATAAAGAGTTACATTAAAAGTGTACTTTCAATAAAATAAATTCTTCATCTTTGAGTATTGGTCAAATCCATGGATTTATGCATATGTTTATTAACCCGGAAGAGTCAGTTCATTGGATTCCACCTTTCTGTGCTTAATCTTGCAGAAAAAGTGGGCACTCCTTCTCTTTACTGTTGATAAAGTGGTTTATGCTTGACATGAGACAGAGCCATGACTCTGAGAGGAGGAAAGGGAGAAAGCTTTCTCATGGATTGCTAGGATCCACTTCCAGAAGAAACACTCATCAATGAGATGTGACATCTGGAGGGTGATTGTCCCCATCCACCAGGAGGTCAAACCCATCTGGTGTCCAAACAAAGACTGTCATCAAAGAACCTAAAGGGGAACAACCTGGGAACTCAGGAGTGGGGAAAGAACTGAAAACTTACCGTGACAAAGACAGAGGCCAGAAGCAAGCCCACAGAGTAAATCAGTCCCCTGCTGTTCAGCCGAATCTGTACAAAAGTATTGAACAGAGTTAGGTTTCCAAAAAGGCACCTGCTCAGCATTAGGCAGTTCTGAGTAATTCCAAAACTTTCCTCTAGGACAGAAAACAAAAGATGTCCTTGGTAGCACACTCTGCAGCTCGCAGTAGGGATGTGCACCCACAGGGTTATCCTCAACTTGTCCACTCCCATGCTATTTTTCAGCAGCAGTGCCACTGGACTGCTTTCCCCACCCTAACCTCATGAGTCCTCTATTCTCTGCTATGTGATTCTTGTTACCTTAACACCTCCCTGTCACTTTTGCTTTTGAGACATTAAACTTTTAGGGTAAATTTCACAACATGAGCAATGAAAACAATATTTTGAAAAAAATTAATATTTTTTTATCTCTTTATCATTGAAATGTCTGAGGTCTCCCCCAACTACATTATAGGGAAGAGGTACATGAAGGTTGTTATTGTGAAAAAGCAAAGAAGAGGAAAGAGTAACATTCTGCTTCTATAATCCATAAAAGGATTTTGTTCTGTTTGTTTTTCACAGTAAAACCATGGAGTTAACATCTGAACACCATAGGAAAGAGTACGATATTTGGAATTCCTATAGAAGCGCTCTTGAATAGCACATCCCTCAATGGTGGGGATGCCCTGCATCTGTGCTGTTCCCCAGAGCACATGTCCTACAGGCACAGGCGGCTATGAAGTCCTCAAAATGAGGCTCATGCAACTGAGAAGAACAATTTGAATCTTGTCTTTAATTTGAATTTACATTAAAATAGTCACATATGATTTGTGGCTGCAGTTCTGGACAGAGACGGTAAAGAATAGTTCGGGGTTGATCTGCTCAACAAAATTCATAGTTTCTTCTATAGTGTAGAGAAGATATGCCTTCTGCTTTAATGACCTAGGTCATGAGTCTGGTTACCCAGAAATAGGAAGTGTGCTTAGAGCAGGTGGTCCACGAACCAGCAGGAGCAGCATCACATGGGGGCTTGTTGGAAGTGCAGACTCTCAGGCCCCATCCAGACTTCCTGAATCGGAAACTTGGAGAAGGGGTCATCAATATGTGTTTTAACAAACCATCTGGATGATTTTTCAAAGTTCAAGAACCATTGATAAAGAGAAAGTCTATTCTGATCCCCAAAGTTTCTGTGGATGGGACTTTAACGTTCGTTTTTCATTATTTCTCTTGGAAATTTATGTGCATCCAGGTTTGGGGACCACATACATCAATTTACACTGTGCTGCTGGAGTCCAAGGCTCACCTGTGCTCACAGAGATGAAATGTAAGGTAGATTGATCATTTTCATTAGAGGAGTAAGTAGTGATAATTAGTCCAGTGGTCTTGGACTCTTCTGACAAGACTCAAGGAACCTCTTGCTGTCTTTCCACTAGTTCATCTCCCGCATGTGGGTGTGGAAACCTATGGTTATCTGTCTGCATTGGTGGGCATTTTTGGTTCATCTTTTGGTGACTGGACACCACATGCTTTAAACAGCCAATCTTTTTTGTGGGGAGCTTGGTGCATAATACATCTCCCTAAGCAATGCTCTGTCATTGGGAATCGACTGGACTTTCTCCTCTGGTGCACAATCTGTGTAAGACAGCCATCTGCTGGGTCCCAGCTGGAAAATTATTTCCAACCACCAAATATCTTCCTTAAAATAAAAGACTCAAATCATATCTTAGTGATATTAAAGCTATGACTTGACCTGGTTAATTCAGTGTGGAAAAATAGGGACTGGTCCTATCTCAGTACAGCTGGTAATTTAATTTCCTGCAGACCCTCGGTCTGGCTGTGGAAAGGCTTTCCTCCTTTCATCATCCGTGTTGGTATAAAGAGGCCAGTACTCAAGAATATATCACAAATACATTGCACTGAAAGGGAGTCTCTGGCCCAAATTATTTTGCTCACAGACTCTAGGATAATTCCGCAAGTATCCTGCCAGTGTTGAAGGGCCAAGGGGGCGCTCCTCAGAGCAAGATGGCGGACCCTGTGCAGAGTGAGGAAGAACCCTTGAGGGTTGCTCTTAATCACATGGTTCTCCTTTTGAGCTCTTAATTTTCAACAACGTCTTGAAAGAATGGGGTCAAAGCATTATCATCCCAGCTCACCCTCTAAGCTCAAAGATCAAATCCTTATCAAAACATGAATTGAATAAAGTGGTTTCCTTAGGAAACGAATAGCCAGCAAAGCTCCAATCAGGAAAATTCTTTGGTCAAGCCTTTTCAAAATATGTTTGATCAGAGTTTTTGTACATTACACAAAAAGTCACAAGTAATGGTACTGCTGACATTCTAAACCTGGTTCTAAAGGTCAATGACAACCAAATTTTGTGGGGTTTCTAAGTGTTTTTCATTCTTTCATTTTTTTCTCTGCCAGGTTTGATTTTTCATTAGAGACTTGGGATCTCAAAGCCCATATGGATTCCTTGCCATCTGATCTCATCCTTTTACTGGATATACCAATCAGCAATGAGTTTCTTTAGTTGCCTTTGATCCAGCTTGAACATTCCTCAGCCGATGGAGACTGTGGGTAGTTTAGGGCAGGGGCTGGCAAATTGACCCACAGGCCAAATCTGGCCTATCACCCATTTTTGTAATAAAATGTTATTGGCACTCAGCTAATTCATTCTCTATTATCTCTGGTTGCTTTCAAAATACAATGGAAGAGTTAAATAGTTTGACAGTGGCTATGTGGCCCACAATGCTTAAAATATTTCTTCTTTGGTCCTTCTCAGGAATTGCTGACCCCTGATTTAGGGCATGGGCTTCAGGACCAGCTTTATTGATTCTAAATCCCTGCTGTGTTACTTACTTGCTGTATAATCATGAATAAGAGACTTAACTTCTCCAAGCCTACAATTTCTTACTGGCTAAATGAGGGTGATAGAGGTTCCAGCTTCTGGACTGGTTGTGGGGATAAACTAAATGAATCCATGTTAAAAAGCTTGACCAGTCTGGTGTATATTAAATTCTCAGTAAATCTGGGCCATTATTTTCTGAACCTATATAATTGAGTTGAATTGTGGGTCTATTATTTTTAGACGCAATTTCCAGCTGGTGAAATGCACAAATCATTACTGCACCATTTAATGTGTTTTAAGAAACACTCATGTAGACAAACTACAGCCATGACAGACAGCACTTCCACCTCCAAAAAGTTCTTTGTGTCCTCCCAGACCTCACCCAGGGACACTTCTGCTCTGAGCTTCCCACCCCAGGTTGGCTTAGCTCATCCTAAAAAATTTCTATCAATGGAATCCTGGAGTGTGCACTATTGTATGTGAGCATTCTTTTACTCTGCATGATTTTTCAAGATCTCTTTGTGTTTTCTATTGCATTGGAAGTTCATTTCTTTTCATAATAGCATGATTTTTTTAATTAGTCTCTTGTTGATGGACATCTGGGCAGCTTCAGTGGGACTATTAGTGTGTATTGATTTTACAATTTACAAACATAATGAAAAGAGACTTACAACAATCCCTTCTAATCCACAGAACTACTACTGAAGGATTGAAGACAGCAGGGACTCCATTGAGGGCCTCTCATCTTAGGCCCTCTCTGTAGTCAGAGGCTGGGAACCTGTCCCACGTGGGAGTGGGGTGCCATCCCCTCCTCAGCTCAGCATGTCCTGTCCCTCTTTTGAGGCCTTCAGTTTGGGCAGATGGGACACTCCCACCTGGACTTTGTCCATCTCCCCTCAGTCCTCTGATCTCAAGCAAGTTCAATGGGCCCTTGAAGCTCCATCCCTCAGCTGATGATGATGTCCTCCAGATATCACCTGGATTTTGCTCTTACCTTTCCTGTTAGTCCCAAAGCTCTGATGGCAAACACCTGATTCCTCCCGGCTCCACATACCACATGTTTAAAAGAAAATCTTCTGGTGATGCTGAGAATGTGTGCACATGCATGCACATGGGTGAGGCTGGGTTAAGAGTGGGTACCTGCATTAGGAGACCGCTCAAGGTGAGGGCTGGCCTAAAGCGATCACTATTTTTTTGTAAGCAACCAAGTTGAGAGACCTAAGATTTTTTAAATAGAGGTGTAATGTGTACATGCAGCCAAATGTGCACATCTTAAGTGCACTTTGGAAAAGTTTTGATAAATCCATGAACCCATGCAATCCACTCTCAACAACAATATAAAAACATTTCCATCACTCCTTGAGGTCAGCAAATCTAACTCAGCTCCCTCAAAACCTAATTTCTTGGGGGTCAAGCTAAGTCACACGAGAGCATTGACCCATTTCAGCTTCAGCCTACCTTAGAAAAGACCTTTGAACTCTCAGGGTGCAGTTTGACCTAAACACATGTTTTCCTGCTCCCTGCTCTGAGATGCAAGGTTCCTAAGTGCACATGCGGAGGTTTCCATAGAAGTCTCCTCTGAATGCCTGAAAGGCACAACTGAATTGTGCAGCCCTGACATTTAACTTTTGTTTTCTTGCCTTCAAAAAGATGTATTTTCATTCTCCATTTCCCTCTTGGCAGTTCTTGCAGAGGAAACAGAAGGCTGGCTGGTGCCAGAGTCAACAGAATGTAGCCCACAGTGTGTGTGTATTTTTTTTTAGTATACATGCACACACACAGACCCATTCATACCTACTTTCATGCATGTGTGTGGGGCATGAAACAGCTCTCTGAATTCTGCACAACTCAAGGATCCCAAATCTCAGTCTCAAAGAGTCTGTCTTACTCCCCATTACAGTTTAAAGTCTCTCTATTGTTTGAGGTCAGCTCCACCCAGCCAGCAAATTCTTTCAGAAAAGAAAAGAAGCAGCCCCTGGATTTTTGCTAATTTTTTCATAACGTGGAACACATGCTGTATTTCAGTCTGCATTTCTTATTCGGGTAACTTGGACACTTGTTTATACATGGATTCCAAGTGGATGACTTTAGATTTGACTTTACATTGTAAAATATTGTGGGGTGGGAATCTCTTTTCTTGAACATTTAAACAAAATAAGAAAGTAGACAAACCTACAGAAAAGAAACATTTCAGTGGCAGCTGGTGCCCAAGTTCTTTCCTCTCTGAAGGGCTCTCAAGAATCTGGGTTACATTTAATTCAAGGGGCAGCTCTGCGTGGCAAGTAGGGTGGGTTTTGTCTCCCGCTGTAAAGATGAGGCAGCGGCACTCAGAGACACTGAACACTTAGCCAAGACCATGAAGCTGGTAAGAGGTTGACTCTTTATTCTTAGACTTGGGCTTCAGCTGTTAATTCTAGACTTTTCCTTGTACCCCATGGGGCAAAGGGGGAAAAGTCAGAATTCTGTGAAGTGTCACTTGGGCCCATTCTATCTTTAACAGTCCTGAGTGAATTTTAAGAACCATACATGCCAGCATAATGTATGTGTTGGGACGATATTCATATGACACCCCCTCTCATTTCAGTGGGGCCATGGCCTCCTAACTTTGCTGGGCTGTGCCCGAGGGCTTTCCCCTCAACTACGGATGTGCCAGGCCACCCTCTGTCAATGGTTTTCCAGAGTGGGTATATAAGTACCCCAACTCCACTGCCCCTCAAATGTGTTCATCCCGAGAATGGCCCCAAATATCATTTCCCAGTGCTCTTCTGACCCAGGGACTCATCTGTAGCCTCCTCCGGCAGTGGTGGACTCCTTCCCTCCTTACTCACCTCCCCTCTCTCCCTCCCCTCTCTGCCCCTTCCCCTCCTGAATACTCTCCTCTCCGTGAATCATTGTCCCAGGACTGAGGGTTTCTGGAGGATCTACAATTTGTAGACAGTTTGTGTCAGTCTCAGGCCTTGGCAGTATAAGTAAGCACTACCAAGGGGACCAGTAAGTACCTGGCCCCATGTATCGTCTCATTTATTGACAGCTGGAATCTAACAATCAGGATTCACCATAACGGGAGGGAGATAGTGTCATTGTAGCTCCTAGAAATACCGTGAGAACCACCTCAAGAAGAATCTTATATTACAATGTCACCAAACTATTCCCATGTTACCTGTCCAGGTCCCATGGAGATAGTTTCTGAAAGGGCCCTGGTAGCAGCCTTCTGGCAGTCCGCTGATTTCCATGTGTCAAGATGTTCACATGGTCAGGTGAAGGCTATCAACCTGAGGTGGGTCTTCTCCAGCACCCCACTGTTCTGGAGGTTGGGATAGGGACTTTCGGAAGATGGGAAAATAGATCCTGGCTTTTGGAGCAGTGTCCAGATATTGGGAACTTGATTTTTGGAATGTGATAAAGTGATAAGGGAAGTTGTAGAAGGCATTAGGAATGGACTAGTTCCTTGATTCATCTCCCACAGACTCTCAGGGTGCCAGGGGCTGCTAAATCTTGCCCTCAGTTAAAGAGTTAGGGGAGACAAACGTATCAGAGATGATGGTCCCAAGTGATTCTAGAGGTAGTAAATTTGACTGGGGGTAGACTTCTGGGAGGAGGTGATGGCTGGCTGACAGAGCTGACCTTAGAAAACTGACTGGAAGAAAACCCAGTTATCCTTGGCTGTTTCATCCTTCTTCAAATATACTCCTGGCCCCAATATCTTCCCATTTCTGACATATCAACCCCCTTTACTGGGTGGTTTTGTTCCCTACCCAACGTCATTATATGGTTCTGAGTTCTTGTATCTATCAGTATTCACTTCTTTTATGAGCTGTAGGCTTAAAAAAACACATAATTCTCTTGATTCCTAAGTTTACACCTGCATCTCAGACATCTCTCTCTCTCTCTCTCTCTCTCTCTCTGTGTCTCTTTCTCTGTCTCTCTGTCTCTCATTATCTCTATCTCTCTCTCACGGAGAAAGGAAGGAAGGATGTGGAGGAAGACACACCATTATGTGTTTAGTTGTTTAGTTTGGTTTTCACCTCGGCCTCAGGTCTTGAATCCAAGTCCTTAGGCTTAGGTGTGGTTCACACACCAGAAGTAAGATTCCTGGGTCACAGGGCATGCCTGAAAGTGCTCCTATGAACCTCAGACATTTAATCTGCTGCCTACTTAATGTCTCCACCTGGATGACCCTCATACACATCAAATCTAATCTCTTATAAATGAAACTCTTGATATTTCCTCTGAAATGTTTCCCACCCCACCAATTCTATCTTCCCCATCTCCATGAATGGCACCACAATGCACTTAGCAGCTCAAGCAAAGAACTCAAAATGATCTTCCTCTTATTCCCCTCTATACATCCATTAGATAATTTTGTCAATAATTTTTAAAATATCTTCTTTTCCTCCCCTCCACACTTCCACCACCTTAGTTCAGGTCATTAGCATCTCCTGTCTGCTCCCTAATTTGTCTCTTTCTTGTCTTCTTCTAATGCATTACCAAAAATTATCAAATAGGATCTTAAAATATAAAATAAACCATGACATCATCTTGCTAAAATCCTCAATGCTAGATAGAACATAACCCAAACTTTTCACAATGACTGACAAAGTCTTGGATGACCATGTCTTTGTCTTGTCCCAGCCACCAACCCATTTACAGATGTTTAAGGCTGATGATCAATTTGCAGAACCTGCTGGTTCCTTTTCTGCAGTTTCTTGATCACCTTCCATGTCCATTTCATGTCCACCTTTACTGCTACTACTGAGATGGAGTGAATCACTGGGTTCATTACCCCTCCCCTGTAACACAACTAGACCCATGTCTACCCTTTTCATAGCCTCATGGTAGACAGAGGTATTTCTATGTCTCTTGGATTTGAGCTTGGCTGCATGCTATGCTTTGACCAACAGGATATTAGTGAATTTAAGAGGAACACTGATTTGAACTGTAATCGAGGTGGCCTCTCATGTTCTTGCCTTGCATTATGAGAAATGTGTCTTGGAAAGTCACTGGTCCAAAGAAAAAAAGAGACACATGGAATAGACCCATCTAAGGCTGGGAGCCAAGCCTATGGAAGCCAAATATCTGTTAACTCACAGATACATAGATGAGAAATACATAATGTATGAAGGCTACTGAGATTTGCATGATGTGTTTTACAGCATTATGGTAGAAACAGTTAACTGATTCAACTCCCCTAGTCCTAGCCATTGTATCTTCTTCTTTCTGAAAATGCTCCATAACTGATTTTGCTGCCATCAGTCTTGCCTGGCTCAACCCTTTCTCCACTTGTTCAGAATCTCCTTTCTAAAAGGCACGGTGATCACTCCCTCTCTGATAGCTTTCCTTCTTACCATTGCCATGGAGAATGAACTTGATCACATGGCTTCTCTCTGTCTCTAGTTTCATCCTTGCCACTTATCCCTCTACTCCCACCACTCTCCACCCCACATACACCCTACCCCCAGTCACAGGAGTTTCCCCTGAACCTTTCATATGAAAAGCTTGCTCATTCCTTGGTCTTCCATAAGTGGGTTCTCCTGCTTAGGAGACATTCTCTACCCTCTTAGCTGCTTGGTTCCTAATAATCTCCAATTCTCAGAGGAAGAGTCACTAATTCACAAACTTTCCAGGTCCCCAACCTCTGCTGCACACTGCACATCTCTGCATAATGAGCCCTTAGGATACATGCATAGCATTTAGTTTTAAAATTGTTGTGTAACTGTCTCCTGCCAGAGGCTGTTGTCCCAGGAGCTAGGATGGTGTCTGTCTTGCTCACTGCAGCATCCCCAGGGACGGCTGGCTCAGCATACAGAGTGCTCACAGAGAGTTTGATCAGAGAAAGAGTGGGCGAGGCAGAAGGTGTGTGTGAGGCTTCTGATCACCTCTCCTTTTTTACCTCTGTGGATGCTGGTATGGAGGCGGGCACTTGCTGGGGAAGAGAAAAGAGCTCCCTTCTTCCCTCCCTGGCTTCCTGGACTCACTTGATATTTCTAAGTTTTGCCCTGGCTTCCTGAAGTCCACCTGGTGACTTTCTTAGTTCTGTGAAACATGTGGAACATTCATTCACCATGACAGGATAAGACTACTCATTTTCCAAGCTTTGACTTTAAAAGTATGTCTTATTCTTAGGGTAGCTAGCTGGCTCCTGAGCAAGACACAAGTGCCAAGAAATGTCAAAATCTGCAAAAGAACATTCATTCCTCACTATCAAAAGCCTGGGCCTAGCACCTTGGTAATAATCCAGCAATTATGACCTGGAAATCTCATTCAGTTGTGAAATTGCTTCAAAACTGCCCACAGGCTGCTTGGTTCTGATGTAAGAGGTGCAGGAAATGGTCATGGCGTTACTGCCAAATGGGAGGGGCTGCTGAATGAATTTTTGCAAATGAAGACTTTCTCTCCAGAAAAGCTGGAGGCAGAGATGAGGAAAGATGAAAACATGTGTGGCAAATGAGCCCCTGAATTTTTTTGCCATGAACTAGAATGATTTTTCCAAGTGACTTCTACATTTGGCATGAGGTAACAAAGTGAAGATCCCCACAGGGGACTGGATGTGGGGGTGCTGGTGACTGGAGGGCCCAATGAAAGCCAGAGAAAGATCCAAGGGCTCAACAAATAGGTCATACTCATGGAAGGATCCAGAATAGCTCCTTCAGATTGATACACCACTGAAATATCATTAGCTCTAGCCTAGGCAGCGCAGTGAGGATTTTAGCTGCTAAAATGTCTGTGGGTCGTTGAGATGGGATTCTGCCATCAGGATTTTCTCTTCTCCCTGTTCTTCTCTCTTTATATAAAATGAAGACTATATATGAGCTTAACAAGTGACTGTATCCCCTCTTCTAGCAAAGACTCAAAGTCAGAGACAGATTCCATCTCAAATTACCCAGTTACCATCCTCCCACTCCTGTGCCCCAGACATGCATGTACTACTTTTTGTGGTAACAGCCCCTCCTCCTTCCTTTGGGCTCAGGAGCTGTGGGGAGAGAAAAAGATCCTTATTGTCTTCTTTCTGCCTCTTTCTGACTGTGTGATTTAACCTCTCTGGGCTGCATTTTTGTGACTTACAGAAGGGAGTTAATAAAAGCATTGCATTTGAATGAAACCTATATTTGAGTGGCCCCCGACTGCCCACTTCACCTCCATCTACCTCACCCCTACCCACCTCCCTCCTGCCTGCCTCACCTCTGCCACCTCATTCCCCATACACCCTCTGTTCTGGCCTTCTATCTGTTCTCAGGCACAGTGTTTTGCAGTGCCTAGGCTCTTTCTAGAATGCTGCCCCTCCCCTCCACAAACAAATTTTGTTGTGATTCATGACTCGCCACAAAATTTACCTCCCTGTCCAACAAAACCAGAGTGACATGTGCTCCACTCTTACTCACATCACTGGTATCATCATCTTCCTGAGGCTCTCAAAGTTAACACACTTACAGGCGGTCTACCCACTCTAGAAGGATGATCTAGAGTGCTTCATCCATTCATAGTGCCAGTGCCAGAAACACTGGTAGAAGAAACAACTCTTCTTTTATTTAGCTTTTTTCAGGATTAAATGAGACTACGTGTGCATGGTGTCCCTAGATAGGACCCTATTTTGTCCACCATCACTGAGCAGACAGGTAGTCTGTATAGTACATTTTCTCAGAAAATTATAGTCCACAACTCAACATGTCAGTATCTGAAATGTTTTTGATAAAAAATATTTCATTCTTAATGACTTTAATGATGACTCAGGATCACCACCATTAATATAGACTATTTAACTGGGTTGAAATATGACAAAGCTCTCAAGTGCTATTGATGTCTGAGAGATTGCTTACTCCTACAATTAAGTAAACAGAATTTATTCTGTATTTAAGCAAGTAAAACATCCTGCTGTATGCAATGTGTCAAAGTTGTGGTATGGATGGCAAACATGAGATGGACTTTATCATCAAAGAGATAGTTAAGGGTAAGTAACTGTCAAAGAGGAAAGAGAACAGGCCAGTGGGGTGCATAGAAGGCTATTACAGTGTGATGTGCACCTGAGCTGTTTTTGGGCAGCATGTGGAAGGATTAGGGAGGCAGGCATGTGGGCAGGACTTGGGGTGTTCTTTTGATCAAGGGGTGTTTTTCTTGATGGATGTCTTCTCAATCAAAGAGGCCAAACTATCTGAGTAAAGTAAGTTTAGAGTAGCATTCTAAAGAATGCCACTAGAATCTTTATAACTCTATTACTTCCTGATAGCACTCACTTAACTGATCTAGTTCTGTTTCTTGCCCATTTACATTTTAGCTCTGTCTCAGTTAAGATGAAAATATTTCCTGATAGTGAAGATGATCACTACTTATGAAATACAGCATCCTATGATGCAGAGCTTTAATGGAAATGCAATCGAGAGCTTCTTAAATGTGTCCCTAGCTGTGAATATTAATGGCAAATAAGTTTACTAGATTTTTCCTTTGATTTTTTTAAAGTTCAAAATGAAATCTTTTAAACAAATGATGCTAAAACAGGCAAAAGAATGAAGTTGGATCCCTACCTCACACCAGATACAAAAATAAAATATTGATGCCCTAGGGTTCATGAACTCTTTTTAGATTCAAAGTAGACATGTACATTGGATGTTTCTGTCCCTGGCAAAAAATTAAATCCCTCGTTATGGAAGAGTCTGGTTATAGAAACAGTCAAGTATGGATGAATATGCAGTATGGCACACTTCTCTCTAGTCTCCCCACCTGAAAGTCTCCCCAGGAGCACTCTCCAGTATGCGGATCCTAAACCAGAAGTAACCTGGTTCCTGTCATGCAGGAAGCATGTATTTATTGCAAAATTACAAAAAGCAGTATTTATTACAAAAATAAAGATAATTTTCAGCCACAGGATTAGATTTTTCTTTCTACCATCCCAGCGGAATGAACAGTGACCCAATTACAGCCTTTACAGATGGAAAAGAGGAATTTGAGCCAAACATCTAATAGGCTTGGATTTTTGCCTTTATGATGTCACCAGAGTTTGAGAATTGAAAAGGGTAATATTTTCATGATATGAGAATTACATTTAATTTTCTGTTCTTTAAAGAGTGTTGGGAGAATGTCAGAAGGGAAGGAAATGAGAGCCGATTATTAGGGAATTACTTATGGCAGACAGTGTGCCTCATCGGGTTGGAATTTCCGATCTGATATCTATGTTCAGTTGGAAGGAATTAAAAACTGGGAGGAAGAATTGATTTACTTTCAGGAGGAATTATATATTTTATTTCTAAAAGTCTTTGATTCACATTTCATGACTGTACTTGCAATCCCAGCAAAAACCAAACCAAGCAAAAAAAGCATAAAGGATCTAAAGGATATTGGGAGGATTTGCATTCCCTACTCCTGCCTGCCTGTTCCTCCCCGGAGAGAGTCAACTCTATAAAAATACACCATTCATGAACTGATTTTCTAGATTATTAGAATGCAGTTTATTTTCATTCTTACATTGCCTGCTTTTCACCACCAGAGAAAACAAAAAGTTGTTAAAAATTCACATAGATCTGAATTTTACTTCTTAACTTTGATCAGAGTCAAGTGGGAAAGCGAAACAGAGTAGATAAATTAAGTGAATTGCTAATGAATTCAACAGATCTATATCCAGTGCTCTGAGTCAGGTTAAAGGGTGTGGAAGTCAGGCATGATTTTGGGTGCCAAGAAAGATGGGACAGAAAGATAGATTAGCAAATGAAATGAGAGCCAGATTGTTGCATTTAGGCAAGTTAGAATATCTAGAGGGAGGACTGAGACACCCAGAAACCAGTGTAACCAAGTAACGACAGAGGAATACTAGATATTTCCTAAGGACACTGGTTGTGCTAACTGCAAGGCTTCTGCTCACATGGACACACATGTTCTTGGTCTGAACTGAGCTGCATGGTATCAGAGGAACCCTGAGTGATAGAACCAGCTGTCTCCTTTATCCACTCTTTGCTCATGCAACATTCTGTCTCATCTCAAAAATAATTGTTGAACCACTTTTTTTAAAATGTTGTTTTGAAGGGGCACCAAGAAGTGAACGTACCCATGCCCTCATGTCTTTGCTTGGATCTGAAGCTTCCCTCTAATTTATGAAAGGCAACTATTTGAGAAAGCTACTGCAGATACAATGAGAGATCTAATCATAGGTTCCATTATATTCAACACGTTTTTCACTGCGAGTATGTCCCGCACTATGTCACTATGTCATGAGTTGTTCACCCTCACAGAGTTTCCTTTGGTCAGACTATGAATGTGCATAAAGCCACCCCCAAACCTCAGGAATAAAACAAGGACAGATTAAAATGTAAAGAATATTGTCATTTTGAAAAATAATTAAGAATGTGTAAAGAGTTTCTAACTATTCGTATTCTATAAAACATTTCCAACTATGGGAAAAGAATAGAAAAATAATTCAAATTAAATATAGATTTATGTACACTTTTATAGATCTCTAAAATCTGTATTACAGATGCATAAAGATGTCTGTGGCGTCATTATAACCATGAAAATATTAATCAATATAACAGACCAATAGCAGCAACATGATTAAGTAAATTTTGATATAATTGGAAGATTAGGCTGCCTTTAAAAATGAAATTTTAAAGTAACTGTTTTATTTTTACTTAAAAATAAAAAGCAGGTACAAATCTGTCTGTGATCACAGCTATGTAAGAAAAAAAAGCTGAAATGGTAATAGTTGGTATCTATGGATTGGTCAATATATAATTTTTATTTCATTCTCTGAAGGTACAACAACTCATATGCAGCACAAGTCATATGCAGTTGTGTAAATTTAAATGAATGAAAATAGAAATTCAGTTTTACACCTGTACCAGTAAATTTCAAACGCTTAAAAGTCTCATGAAGCTAGTGGCTACTCTATTAAGCAGAAAGAGTGTACAACATTTCTATCATTTCAGAAAGTCAGCACCACTCCAGGGTTTTCTCTATGTACCTCTGAAGACCATGAGATAGTTTATATTCAGAATAAAAGAGCAAAAAAGTAAAGTTTCAGATTAGATAGGAAAATATCCAAGTCCTTATTTTAGGAATCGCAAAATATAAATAAAGAGACTTGAATTTGAAGGATTCAGCAAGACAACGTTAATGAGAGGGTTGACACGATCGATGAACTTGCTCTCACTCAGTTTGATTACAGGAAAGGGTAGTTAACTAGAAGGGGATGCTTCATAGCTAACACAGGAAAGGAGCTCAAAGAGGCATGGGTGATCAGTGTGCCCCAGCAAGGATAGAGAGGAGGGGGGAAGTTTAACCTGAGAGCTCTGGTCTGTGTCTCAGAGATAAACCCTACAATATGGGTGGATGCTTTGGACAACAGTCGCTCCACGGCACTAATAAAAGGTTATCCAGCAAACCCCTCCTGTTTGGGTTCCATGTACAACGAGCTAAGCCAGACTGCAGAGATAGCTAGTGTTCCCTCATCTGTGTCTCCCTTCTTGCAGGGCACACAGCTGAATAATGTCCTGATTCCCTTGGATCCAGATGAGAGCATGTGACTTGTCTGGATGATGAGTGGGGGAAGACATGAGCCACCACCTTCAGATCTTTATCAGAAAGTGATTTCATACCATTGCTGCCCCTAATTTTTGTGTGGCTATTGGAAAAGGACTCCAAGATGGAAGGATCAGATGATGAATAAGCCTCAATTTCTGAGTTTCTGCTTGAAGAGTCCATGGAGGCTGGTGGAATGGCAATATCTGCAGTGGACTTTGAGTAAGAAACCGTTTTGGGGGGGTGACTTTAGGGGGATTGGAGTGTTGTTTATAATCTAGTAGTAGCTATAATAGTCTGACAAAATTCAAATTTGACCTGTGTAGAAGGTGTTAATGTAGCAGGTGTGGCTACTGAATCCCTGTATGTCTCCAGGGAACCTGGGACCATGATTGATCCTTGGCCAGTTCCAAGAATGAGGCTCTGAGTCCTTTATGTTATTAATCGATGGTGCTGTGTATATGGGAAGCATTGCAGCATGCTGTACCAGAAGCTTTATGATGAATATGTGATGCCTGTACTGGGATTCTGGGTTTGTTTTTATGCCTGATCATGTAGCAGGAATGTGTGTACCTGCGCACCCCTTCATAAAAGCCTTAGACTCCAGTGGGCTTCCCTGGACAGCCATATCTCATATGAATCCTTGTAGTGTGCTGCTAGGGAGAAAGCACACCTGTAGCCCATGGGGGCAGGACTTAGAAGCTTGAATCTGACCTCTCTGATGGGCAGGGTCCAGAAACAGTGGGCTCCCTGGGTCTGGCTTATGGAAAATTTCATCTACCCCTTGTACAGCAAATATCTGGCTGCTACTTGGCAATACCCATAGCCTAATATCACCTGTTTCCTGCTTTGGGCCTAAATCTGTCCAGAACTACTTAAGTCCCTGGCCAGCTCTACAGACTTGTTGCTGCTCTCTGAACGCAAGCCTGAGCAAAGTGGGTGGGGAGGAGTGTTGAGTAATCTGCATAATTTTGAGCATTCTCACGTATTCTTGGAGCACAGGAGGAAAGGCAAGCCTCTGAATATGACTGACAGCTCTGACCTGCCTCACCCCACTGCAACTGTCTTACTCTTTAGACCTCATGAACTAAAAAATCTCAGATCCCTAACCCCTGGCATGACAGCCTGGAGTCCTAGCTTCTGTGCTTGCACCCTTAGGCATAAGTTATTTTTGTGATACCTTTATGCATAAGCTTTATTAATCTTTGAACTTTGAGTAATGGCCCAGCCTCCTAGTAATTTCTATTACTTGGAGTCTGAAGGGCACACAGGGGCTCTGGGGACCTTCAGGGATCTTTAGGGGTCTTCCAGGTCTCTGGGAGTCTGTAACATCTGAAATTCTCCTGATGTATTTCATCTTCCTGTTATTTTACTCCTTACCCTTTGCTACAATAAACCTTAGCCATGACTAATCCACACACAAGCTTTCTTTGGGAAAATAGCACAAATGCTTTCTACCTGGGACTCATATATGTTACTGTCAACCATATTAGAGCATATATACTAAATTCTTGTGAATTTGGTTGATTTGAGTTCCTTTATAAGAGTCTGATAACAATCTGGAATCCTGTGATCATCCAATGGATAACACCTTTTTTCAGTGGTCAACCAGGATGACATTTCTTCAGTGTCTCTCTTAAATGTGTCATGAACACATGATAAGATGAAGCAAGTCCACCAGCTCAGGACAAGGGTCATGAGTGAGACAGAAACAAAGGCTGTGGAGAGACAGTCCATCTGGTGATGATGGTAGTATTAGTGTCTAGAAAGTAATTCTAAATGAAGTGGCAATTGGGACATCATTTCAAATGGAAGAGTGGTGGGGAGCTATGCAAACAGTGAGTGATGCATCTAAATCAGAAGAGTAGGTAGAAGAGAGATGCCACTAGACTACCCTCAGGGAGAGCGTATTTGGGGGGTGCTAGCTGGTGGCAGGTAATCAGGGAGGTTTGATTTTAGGATACATTGTTGGAGCCCCATTGACAGACTGGCCTCTGGTATTTACCTGTATACAATTAGCCAGGGCTAATAAGTAGTCTTAATCCCTTCGCCTTGGACCCAGCATTAAAATACATGCTGCTGAATCTCATGAAAGGCATCAAAGCATCATTTCCTAAATCCATGTATCATGTAAGTTTGAGTGTCATCATTTTTATTAATTGTCAAATGAGCATTTTCATGGTCTCTTCCTGCTTACCCTGTCCCCTCAAAGTACATCTCAGGCTCCTTGCCCACCGCCATGCTCACTCTGCTCTGCTCACCCTGCACGTCTGTCTGCCTCTCCCACACACTGAGACATTTGTGATGTAGGGCCTCTGTGTTGCCTGCTGCTTGTGCCTGAAACACTTCTGTTCCGCCCTGAGTCTACTTCCTAGGCTGGTTCTCTGGTCATTCATATTTATGCTCACAGTCACTCCTGAAAGCAGCTTTTCCAGGCTCCCCATGGATGTGGCTTTCTCACCATGTCATTCCCATTAGTCTCTTTCAGACAACAGAGAAGAAATCACTGCTTCTTAGAATATGTTCTGCTTGCTTCCATCTCCTGTTTGTCTTTACCCTCTGATGAAATCTCAGTCAGCAGCTAAGCGAACTTGCAGACTTTCTGTGTGAATTTCAATTTCATTTCCACTTGCTAGACCCACCTTCCCCAGGAGAAACAGGCATTAATCAAGCAACTCAGAAGACAACAATCACCTGATTAAGTGAGCCACACTATTTCCAGCAGAATAAACCACCACAATATGCTATACTGACTAAAGGAATGCTCATTGAGAGAAGCACCCACAGTGGGCTGGGTGTCAGAACTTGATGACATTGTTTTCTTCTCTATACAGGGTGACATCTCTAACTGTAGTTTCTTCTCTGTTTATGGACAGTATCTGTGGCAGGACTTTCCTTAGCAGAGGTGTGTGTGCGGGGGGGAGCATTTTGCCAAGTTTGGAAGGAGCAGTGTTTCCTACCTGAATCATCTGCATCACCCACATGCAAACTCACCTATCAGCTCAGCCTCAAGAAATAGCACAAGGCCATCACTGGGGGTCTGTCTGTTACCAGAAGCCTGATAGAGAGAAAACCTTTGTCCCTTCCTTCATGAAAAACTATTTTGTATGCAAAACAAAAACACCTGACTTTGGAAGGACTTTGAGAATTTGTTCCCCCTCAATATCAGTATTTCCACACCTCTTTTACCCTGAACAAAGTCAGTGACCAAGGCCACTAAAAACAGAGTCCATGTCGCCCTGGAGTGAAAGGAGGAGCCCACTTACGTAGGATCCGTAGTCCACAGCCAGGGTCTGCAGTGCCCAGGGGAGACCAAGGCCAATGAGGATATCGAACACATTGCTGCCGATGGAGTTCGACACAGCCATGTCCCCCATACCTGCAAGGACAAGAAGACACTCGAATGAGGGGGTGATGCCAGTGAAGTCAGGGACCCAGGAGGGCCCCCCCCCGCCTTTGCTTCTCTCCTAGGCCATCATCACAGAGCATTGCTAATTGTAAATCCATGCACTTGGATAGAATCAAATAGAGTGAAATACAAGGTCCATTGAACTGTTAAGCTTTACTTCAAATGTGATCACTGGCTAAATGTAATTTAAAAAATCAAATATGGTTTAAAAACACCCTCTGAGACATCCTTACAGAAAGGAATCATCTCAGCCATTTTATAAAGACTCTGAGCTCAACAGCCCATGCATGTATCATGGCCCAACTGCTCTATACCGCATCCAATAATTCTGCTATATAGTTTAGAAACATTAATAAAAATAAGGTCAGCAGAATTCTGTGAGGACTTGTAGAGGACACTGCTCAGTTTTGCAGCTACACATCGCATTTGTTGAGAACAAATGGCCTTTAGTGTAAGTCAGGCCCATGATTTCAGGTGGGTATCCATCTGGGGGTGTCTTTCTGGGAAGGGAAACTAACCTCCGGAACCACCACTTTCAAGGGCAATGTAGTGGGGAAAACCTTAGACTACGAGCCTGTCTACACCTCAGTATCCTTATCCATAAACAGGGTGTATGATTGTCTCTATCCAATAAACTTATTATCTCAGTTAAATAAGATAATGCACCTAAGTTACTTTGCTCAGTGTGTGGCACTTGGCAAAGATTAGCTATTAGTGTATTTATTACTACTCTTAATAATAAAATTGCTGAAAACACATTACCCAGAGGGGCTATGGACACTATCTAGAAACATCTTTGCTTTCTCAAGGGTGGGAGCTTCTGGCTAGTTTCCCTGTTCTGGTGACAGAAAGTCTCTTGACCAATATGACAAGAAGTCATCCATTGCTCCTTCCAAGCTGGAGACTTGATGTCCTGGTAATTGCCATGTGGACCCCTCTCCACCTGGAGGAAAGCCTTCCTCACCTCCCGTCCCTGTGCTATCAGTCATACCTTGTCTAGCCACGATGAGGCTAGCCATGCAATCGGGCACGCTGGTCCCGGCTGCCAGGAAGGTGATCCCCATGATGACATCAGGGATCCCCAGTGTGTAGCCAATGATGGTGACCTGGAAGAAGCAGGCAGAGGTGGTGAACAGAGCCTGGACAAGAGTACCACCTGCCCTGGATCCTGGAGCAAGTGCCAAGACTGCAATATAGGAAACCTTGCCAGGGGGCGATGTCTGTTCTCTGTAAAGGTGAGGGTGGAGAAGGCAGCATAGAGCAGCTGGGCTGTAGGCACCCAAGTTTTCAATCACAGACAGACCTTTTCACTTCTTCCTTTTAGGTGCAGTAGGCAGCTTGAGAGAGGAGAAACAGTGTCTTGGAAAATATAACACTGAGACAGAATATTTGAACTTTGCATGGTCTTGGGGACCCTAAGGGACAGATGCCACTCAGGTGGGGCACCCGAGGATCCAAGTTACAAGAAACATGATGGGAACTTATAAAAATGGAGAAGAACTGGACCTAAATCATCTGGTCCTGCAGAAAAGGCGAGATGCCGCTGACTCCTATCCTCCCCGCTGGATGCTTGGTAAGAATGCCTGGGTCAGCATCACCTTCCATAAGCACCATCATTGCTTATGTTTAATTAGAACTTGGCACTATGCTTGGTGATGCTCAGAGGTGGGTTTTAACTTATTTAATTCACCCAACACCATGGAGTTGGTGCTAGTATTGCCTCCATTCTCCAGATAAGGAAATGGAAGCTTTGGGAAGCACCTGGCCAGGCTCACAGTACTAGGAAGTGGCTGAGGGAGCTTTCCCACTGGGCTGCTAGGTTCATTTCACACACAGGTGTAGCCAGAGGGAAGCCAGGTGAAACAAGAGACACTTACTCAGCTTCGTCAATGAGCTCATTCTTGTCCCCACTCTCCAGAGGGGAAGGCAAAGAAGAAGGCATTGACGGCATATAATAAGGGGTCAGTGACAAAATGAGGTAAGTGGGAAAAGAGACCAATTCTTTGGACTGCTGACCAAGGTGACGATAACTTACAAGAGCTGAGGTGCTCAGGTCATTTTAGGGTGATGTTGGATCCCCTCACTTTCTATTAAGTTACAAGAAATGCAAACCACATGTCGTAAGTAGCACATTCTCTGCAGTGCCTCCCAGCGAACTATTGAAAGAGACAGCTGTGCAGGGAACTCTGACTTTGCTCCAGAGGTCATGGCTGCTCCTTCCCTGTGCAAAGGGTTGGGGGATATTAGTTCAATCCCTTGAGATACAGCTTGCTCCTTTCAAACCAGAGCATGCACCTCATTTCCATTACGTGCTGACTTGAACTTGGGATGGCATTTGGGGCCCTGCCTTCTGCTCTCCAGGGAGGAAAGTGAGATGTAGAAACACACATTTTCTGTTGATCTGAGGAGCCTTTTGTGAAATGAAGCTATAAGAATCCTGGCCAAACCTTGTTTTTCCTTCTTAAACCTCAGCCTGGTCCCTCTAGGAATCTGGTGTGGCTCAGTGGACTTGGCCCAGAAAGAAGCCACTACTCCCACTTCTCACAGCTGGTATTTCTGTTTCACTGGGGTCTGGAAGCTTGGAGAGCATACCCAGGTGGCGGAGACCAATCTCCCGCTTCTCCTCATTTTCACCATTACTCCCAATCATTTCTCAGGTTTCTTATAACCTTCACAAGAGGCAAACAGGGGAGGGTGAGCCTCAGACCCATGGGTCAGTTTGGGAATTAGTGATCTCCAGAGAAATGCTTTGAGCATCTGGAGGTCAGAGATACCAAAAGAATCTCCCAAACCTAGAACGGAGTAGCACTCAATGAATATGTACAATACACATATTAATGAATATGGAATGGGGAAGAAACCTCTGACTGTAAGATTTGGGTTGAAAAAAATATTATCCGTTTGTGATATTGAATAGTTGTGTCAAGTTTACAAATTTGCTATTACTTCCAAACTAATTCTGCATTCTATCCAACATGCAAGCAAGAATATTAAATTCTACCCTACCCCCATTTTACTGAATTGGGCCTGCTCCCCAGTTAGAAAGAACAATAAATGGGCTATGTGTTCTGGATGACTGGGCTTCCCACAGTGGTTCTGGGACAAGGACTCTTTGGAGTCACAGCCCCACAGTCAATATCAATCCCTGAATCATTATTTTAGCTTCAGAAAGGGTCCTTGAGAAGTCACCTGGCCAATAACTTAATTTTCTGATTGATGAAACTGAGACCTAGAGAGGGGGAGTGATGATGATGGATGGGATTGTCATTTCCTCATCACTCATGCCCTTTTCTGATGGCTCTGCTGTTCTTCCCAGTAGAGCAAGGGGAGTATATTTCCCCCACTCCACTGATTTGGGCTTGGCCCAAGGTGGGTGGGATAACAGTATTTTGGCTATATGTCAAGGCTCTAGGAGGCACTTTCCCTTGCATTTCCATGATCTACCAGGTAGTCACTGGACCAAGGAGAATGAGCAAACACAGGGAGTAGACATGAACCACTTGCCATAACAAGTTGAAGAGTTGAACTTAACAGTGCTGTAGCTCTAAGTAGAGCTGCTAAGCACCCCCCACCACCTTTAAATGAGCCAAACCAGTCACCCAGTCAACCTGAAGACCTGTGAGTGGGGAGTACAATGCTTGTGATTCCAAACCACTGAGAGTTGGGGCAGTTTGTCACACAGCTTACTGCAAGGTTATTCGACAGGTGCAGTTCAACTTCCATTCCCCTCTGGCTGACTAAATTTTTCCCTACAAGGAGTTCTGGCAGTGCCTGGGGGCTCGGTACACTCACCATCCACACCATTATGTAGGAAAAGGCTGCAATCCACAATGTGGAGGAGGCGAAGGTCACCATGAACCATTTCTCCCAGCGGGGCTTGTTGCAGTTGGGGACAGTGAAGTATAAGACAAAACTCAGTGGCCAAGTAAACGCCCACTTCACTGTTTCCAGTTTTCCAGCTGGAAAAAGAAAAAAGGCAAAAAAAAAAAAATCAATCAGTGAGTTTCAAATCTCTGCCTGCCGCACCAGATACCACTCTCCCCAGACATCCATATCTTAATGAATGGCCTATGAACTGCCTCTTACTATATTGATCTTTTCTTACAAGACTGAAGTGGTTTCCACCACCAGCGGGACTGAACACACAAAACCAAGCAGAATAAAAAATTATCCACTGCCCACCTGCTAGTTAGGCCTTCAAATGACAGAATGAGTCACTTCTGAGTAATACAGGGCTGAGGGAAAGATCTAGCAAATGGGGCCACAAGGGAAAGGAAGGGAAATGTTTTCAGGACTGGGTTGGGAGGATGTGGGGTGGGCAGTGGGGTAGGATAGGTGGGAAAAGGGAGTTAGGACCCCCGTTGCCTCTGTCTGTGGTCTACTCTCTCCATCTGCCCAGGGCTGGGTAACAATCTCTCCAGACCTTGAGTCAGTGGTCACAGCGCCATCTAGTGGGAACTGTCAGTTCACTCTAAATCTTGAAAGGTTGTCAAAACACTGCTTATGTGTTTTTGTATCCCAAGCTGATTTAGGTTTGCAAATTAATCACTGATTTTTGGCTCTGTAACTACCTGCTTCCATGGACAAGAGGAAGGCTCTGTCAATGATGACTTGCTCCTACTATCCATGTGCTGCCCCAGTGCAGTGTAGAGCATGCGTGCTTATTTTGGGGAATAAAATATTGCCAGGACTTCCTTGTAGCCTCAGATTAAGCAAACATATTCGTTCTCTTTTGCCTATTACCATCCTGCTTAAGTGGTAACTCACCTCTGGTAATAAATATGGATTATATACAATATATACTTCCCATTACAATGGAGATACAGAACATCTCCACCTTCCAGAAAGTTTCCGTGCCTCTTTCAATAACCCATTGCCTACTACCATAGATTCGTTTTTCCTGTTGTAAACCTTCAAATAAATGAAGTCATATTGAATGTTTTTGTGCCTACTTTCTTTCATTCAATATAATGTTTCTTGAGATTCATTCATGTGCCACAATACATTCTTTTTAATAGCTGTGTAGTATTCCATCTTATGAATACTGTCATGCATCACTTAATGATGTTTTGGTCACCGATGGACTGCATATTTGACAGTGGTCCCAGTAGCTTACACCATACAGTCTAGGTGTGTAGTAGGCTACACCATCTAGGCTTGTGTAATTACATCCTATGGCATCACACAAAGACAAACTCACTTAACAGCACATTTCTCAGATTACATCCCCGCCATTGAGTGACACTTGATGGTACACAATTTTATCCATTCTCCTGTGGATAGGAATTTAGGTTGCTGCCAGTGTGGGGGTATTATGACTAGATTGGCTATGGTGTTCTTGCACAAGTCTTTTTGTGGGCATATTTTTATTTCTCTTGGGTGAAGACCTAGAAGTAGAACTGCTGAGTCACAGGGTGGATATTTACTTAACTCTATAAGAAACTGCCAAGCAATTTTCCAAAGTGATTGTTCCATTTCATATTGCCACAGGATTAGGGAGGTGTTTAAAAAAAAGTACACTGTGAATGGTGATTAATAAAATGTTTAACACAGTTTATTCCATAATTTTATACTAGTATCCAGTACTTTTCTTATTAGCTGCTGTGCATATTGTTAGATTTAAGATTTGGAGACGGTAAATGAATGACGAGACTATGGAGACTGTGTTTGGCTGGAGAGTTGTTTTGTGAGGGGCTTTTAAATGCTTTAGAATCCAGACTATAGACAGAACTTTGACCCAAAGGCACCCTGGGATTCTGCAGCTCAATCCTGAAAAGTGGTGATAAGTCATTTATCCATCTGAGGTTTTCAGGATGCCTTCCTTGCTATCCAGTCTCCCTGATGCCCTAACACACACACACACACACACACACACACACACGCACACACGCACACACACTCACACGCACACACAAAATACCCACCAAAGTTACAAAGAAACATGGGAAGGGAGAAATGGAATAGAGAAATAACATCCACTTAGCTCTTTTATAGTCTTTAGAAAATTTAAAAGAGAAGGACAATAAAGTCATGAATCGTGCCCGCAGTTTAAAAAGTGATGCTGTTCGGGTGAAGCTGCAGGCAGTACAAGCTCCCGTGAGTTTGGGTTTCCCCTTGGTGTTTTCAAAATTCCGAGTTGACAAGGGGAGTGTGTTAGCCAGTCATGTGTTGATGGGCATTTTTGGCATTTGGATTAGCCCACTCTCCACTTCAAAGGTGGGATCTGGCCTGAACTAAACTCTGCTTCATCTTGGAAAACATGCAAAGCTCTAGTCTTGGATTCCCCAGAGCCTGGTCACCCCAGGGATGGCCCCAGCAGCATCAGTGTTGCCTGGGGGCTTGTTGGACATGTGGAATGGAAGTCTCCTAAGATTCAGACACCCTGAATCAGGATACGTTTCATCAAGGAGGCTCAGTGCGAAGGGCTGGTCTAAGTTCTGTCTCATCAGCTTGGGGCCCTGGAATGAAGCAGCAACCCCAAGGGGCAGACATATACTATTTTTCTGAAGGACATAGGTGCCTGTGGTGGGGTCCCAAGCACACACCTGCAGCACGTCTCCTAACATATAAGCGGGTACAGACGTGGCTGGAAGTTCTGATCTCCCCATCTGTAACTAAACCACAGAGATGCAGAGCGGCAGCGAGCAGGGATTTCCAGGTACCTTGAAACCTCACAGTTAGGGCAGGAATCTCATCCAGGAGAGATATGTGCAACAGGGGACTCAAAGGAGTTCTTTTGTACCACTAAGTAACAAGGCCCAGGTGTGGGAGCAAGACGTGTGTGTGGCTTTACATCTGTTGTCTGCCTGGAGAGATGCACTTGGGACCCTGGGCTTCCAGAATGCCCATACAGCACCTGGTCTTACAGACCCTTCAACTGGCCCATGGCTTCTTTAATCAGGGGAAGACTAGCAAATGAGCATTTCTGGAGCTTGCTTATGGGCTGCTGGTGGACTGAACCTGAGAGGAGGGTGAGTGCTCAACTTGTGACTCTGCTCTGCTATATGGCAGAGCTGACCTCCAGACAGGAGGTCATGCAGATACTTGATCTGATCACAGGGGCCCTAAAACACAGAAGGGGAGGCCAGAGATTGGAGGTGTGAGAAAGACCCCACACATCATCACTGGTTTGAAGATGGAGGGACCCTGTGATGAGAAATGAGGGAGTGAGGGGTAGGAGCAGTAGCAGTCCTCATGACAGCTGGCAAGGACATGGGACCTTAGCTGTACAACTACAAGGAACCAAATTCTGCCACAAACGGAGCCATGCTGCTTGGGAATGATTCTCTAAAGGGCCTCTGGGAAGACCAAAGCCCAGACCTTGATTATGTTCACATAAACCTCTGAAAATCCAGTCAGACTGGGCGAACTTCTGACTTAAAGAACCAGGAACTAGTCTATGGGTGTTCTAGTCACTGAATTGGTGGTGATTTGTTGCACAGCAACAGAAGACAAAGCTTACAAGGGAGGAGTCAAGTATCTGGTAATTTAATCCTTAAATATGTTTGTTCTGGAAGATAGGGAAGAAGTTTACCAAGAAATATAGGCAAAGGTAGCAAGATGGATAAAGAGCCCAGAATACTTCTATCAAGATAATACTCTGTAAACAAAAATAATAGCTGCAGAGCATGTAGATGCTGTGGAGGCTTGAAACTAAAAAGGACATCCGAAGGAGCCCCACACGTGTCTACGAGTTGCTGAAGAATGGGAACAAGATGGATGCCTGTCCATACAACCTGACCACACAGCTCAACCCTGTCATCCTCAGGGGGGTTCTTTAGACAAAAATCAATAATCTTGATTGCTGCAATTTCTCATGCACAGTGTCTTTATCTTCAACCAAAAAATGTTAGAAATTAAATGTCTCCCTTGACATATTTTCCTTGAGACAGTGATTAATGCGCTCTCTCTGTGTATGGAATCTGTCTATACAAATTGTATAAAACTGAAACCACATTTATGAAGAACAGGTGTGATCATCCAGGCTGCTTCATCACATTTAAATCTCAAGGTTTAAATCCTTAGACTCTGAATAATCTCTTAATAAATTTCTCTTTATTAAATTTGACTTTGCTTCACAATGATGTTATATTTCAGGCAACGCTCCTTAGTAATGATCTAACCTTGACTGGGTGGTTTGGGAATCTGGGGTATAGGAATCTGAGTGGGTATTTTGTTAAGTACTTGACAAGATCACAGGAGCCCTGAGGGGGCCCAGGAGCAGCTCTGGTCTGAGTTTTACTTGCTGTAGCCAGGACACAAAGAAGGACACAGAAAGAACGCAGGACTCTAACACTTCACACTCCTCTCCCACCACTCAATAGCCTTTCAAGTGGCTGCAGCAATCTTTGATCAGAATTTACTGTCCTCTCATAAACTGAAGCATCCTGGAGAAGTTGTGCATGCTACAAATTGTGCATTCAGTGTGACCCACTGGACAGCGAATGTCAATGGGGCCAGTGCTCTCTCTCCTAATACAGTGAGCTGGTTCTAGGAAGTCTAGCACAGGCAGAATTCTTTGCGCTTGGTTCACCTGTTCCACTGATGGGTTGGGTGGGGTGGGACAAGGTTTCTGAGAATCAAGTCTCTGGTGGAGGTAGCAGTCAGGGGAGAATTCCACCCTAGAGGTTGGGTCCTGAAAGCTTTTATGAGGCTTACTCTCCTCTTCCAGTTAACAGGAAGATTTCCTTGGCCAGCCCCATTGTGTAAAAGTTGATGGGAGCTGGGATATTTTACAGATCTCTTGCAGTGTCCATCCTGGAAAAAGTCGTGGGAGAGAAGGGACCTGGATGGAGGCAGGAGGCAGGAAGAGTCAACTCATGAACCCCAGAGTTGGCCTTGACAGGATTGCTTCCCTCTACAACTGTAATGGGATAAAGTGTCTCTTCCCCTGAGGACCAAGCTGCCAATACGGGTCATGTGAATCTCTTCCTTAGCACCTAAAGGTCCTACATAACAGCTAAGAGAAGGTCTTCCTCCTTAAAATGCCAACAAATTGTACATTTAGTGAAAGAACACATATTTCAATTGACGATGTGTCACTATCTTGGTCCTCTATGGACCTTCTACTATCATCATGCCCACTAGAAATTAATATAAATCTGTTTTTGTTCATATAGAGATATTTCTTTGAGTCAAACACCAAAAAGACATCAAAGTCACGGGTATCTACTCAATGGCCTCAAAATAGACCCCAACACCAGTCCAGACATAGGACCTCTTACAGGGAGGGTCGAATGGTGTGTATGGTCCTTCATCATCATCCTCATCCTCCTCTTCCTCCTCATCATTCTCGTTGTTTTCATTGTCCTCATTCTCATTCTCTGTCTCGTTGCCATCCTCGGCAACCACATCGTCCCTCCGGGTTCCATTCACACCTCTGTCGGGGGCACTGCTTGGCCCAGTCCCGTTCTCCACAGTGTGCTTAATTGGGATTTTGATGGCCACCTCAGATTCTCCATTGGCATAAGCTCTGCTGTTTATCAGTCTTTGTCTCTGGAAAGAAAAGACGTATTTGTACCATTGTCAAAGGGACCGTAAGCCCTAACACTCAGAGATAAGCTATTGGGATCTTTCTTACGTAGCTGACAAGGAGATCCTTCTAGGAGACTTTGTAGTCACATTTCAAGGGATTGCTCAAAGTAATAATCTACTCAGATGACCTCCTTCTGGGAGCCAGGATTAACCTATTATGACTCATTGGAACTTGTAAATCTCTTTAGAGGAAAATTCCTGTGTTTCAGAAGCACACTACTTTTCTCTTTGTATTATTGATTCCCTGTGCACTGTGGTCTTTTCTTTCTTCTTCTACTATAGGGCTCCTTGGTCCATATGTAAGAAAGTCACACAAGTGTGCTTGAACTACTATAGCAATAAGACTGCTGTTTAAGAAAAGGAATACACAAGAAAATTCAGATCAGAGACTATGTATTACTTTAAATAAAGGTAACCATGATTTAGCAACTTTCAAGTTTACATCAGAGGGAGTTATTCAAATGGAAGGTGAAAATAAAAGGTAGGTAGAAAGGGATGGAAGAGTTTTCTATATAACTTGGAGCCAGACCAAATCTCTCCACATGTGGAGGCAGAACAAGGACCATGACGCACCAAGGTCCAGTAAGCAAAGACTTTGCACCATAGTGGAAGGGTATTATTGCATCTAATGTTGAGTCAGGTGCTTCTACTTTCAAACCAGGAAGATTTCTCTCCTTCCCCAAATTTCCCACCCCGTCTAGTAGCAAAAGGAACATGCCTTCCCAAATACCTCATTGATCAACATGCGACTGGCCATGGAGAGTCGGGTCTTGGGGGGAAAGTGGCTGGTAATCATGATTCGAAGACCAGCCTCAGAGAAAGAAAGCTGGTGTGGATAGGCTGACAGCAGCTCATCCACCATGATCACTGATGCTTTTCTGTGGAAATTGGCTAGGGAAATTAAAAGCATAAAATTAAAATAACATTGAGGCTAGGAGCAGGAAAAAATATTCATTCAGTCTTCCTTCCTCCTTCTTTACTCCTATCTGCCTTCCTCCCTCCCTTCCTCCTTCCTTCTGTCCTCCTTCCTTCCCTCCCTTCTTACTTTCCTTCTATTCTCACATCCTACCTCTCATCTGTCATTCCTTTTCCCTCTCTCCCTTCCTCTTTCCCATCCTACTCTTCTTTCCATCCATCCATCCATCCATTCATCTCTCCACCCATTTTTCTACACATCCCCTTGTCTATCCATTCATCCAACCAGAGTGGGTTTTAGTAAGCTAAGCTTAAAGAAGAGTCAAAATTTGATTTCCATGGGCTCCTTGATAGCTCTTTTGAAGTGACTTGAAACAATTTAAATGCCATTCAATGGCATGGTGACAATGAGTGATAAAAGCAGAGAATTCCTCCACATTGTCAGAGGATTAATTTCTCTATATCATCAAAGACTTCTTCTCCTGCTACCCAGATCTAGGGCATAGGGAAACCCAAATAATCTTTAGTAAACTTTATGTCCTTCACTTTTCCACAGAGTCCACACAGAGCTGTTAAAAGCTGCAGAATGACCTTCATGTTAAGTGGAGGCCATGGTGGGGAAAGGCACATTGTTGTAGCCCAGCCTATTAGCAGGAGCAGGGCTGACAAGGGGTGTGGGGGGGGGTGAACTATCCACATTAGAAAGGCTTCGGATCCAGAGGACAATTAGGGCAAATGCTGTGTAACAATTTGCTGACTGATCAAAAAAATTGTTTTGCTGAGGCCCAAGCCACCTCTCCATGAAAGTGCAATATGAGAGCATACCTGGCCACAGCCTCTCTCATGTTCCTGTTTTCCCAGCCATGAAACCATGAAATGTTCTCTGGAAACACTGACTAATTTTAGGTAGCTCTCTTTGCTTCCCTAAGAGTATTCCTTTTATGGTTATAAAACAACCCAGAAGAGAAGAAACTAAATGAAATCCTTATGTGAATGGTAGTGAATACTCTTTTGTTAAACATGCACATAGTTGGTCAGAAAAGTAGATCAAATAATTGACTTTCAAAATCTAATAATCACCTACAGATGTCAAAGTCTGACATATATTTGAAAATAACCTGTAGGTTTTCTCATGTCTTTTTTGTTTTTCCTACAAAGCAACCACATGGGACCAAGGACAAATAAACCCACACATTTTAGAAGACAAGTTAAAAGACTATCAAATGAAAAATGAAACAAATCCTACACAAAAGTAAATGATAATTTTTCATATGCCTCTAAAAAAGAATATTATTTATTAAAGATCACTATATTACCAACTGCTTAGTAAGAGTCCATTAAATATTAAGGATTCCTTTGGGGTTTCCCCACAAAGGGTAACTTTTTATGTCACTTTACCCCTTGGAAATTGGTAAAATGTAGCTTGAAAGTGAAGCGGGGTGTAGAGCTGGTCCTCAGACACTTGGAGATTAGAGGTGCTGACCTCCATGTAGTAGAGAATCCTCGTATAACTCTTAGTTCCCCCAAAACTTAACTACGTGTGTCCTTGGCATCTGAGAGGGCTTGGCCTCAGGGCCCCCATGGATACTCAAATCTGAGGATGTTCAAGTCCCTTATGGTATCTGCAGATCCCACATCCAAGGATTCAACCAACTTCCATCCGTGACTGGTTGAATCTGTGAAAGCGGAACCTGCGTGAGTACCCCATGTAGTTCAAGCCTGTGGTGTGTTCAAGGGCAAACTGTGACACAACACTAAGAACAACTGTCATTCATGGAGTATTGTGATAAACAGTTTTACATACTTCATTCCCTTTATTCATTTTAAAAAGTATCCCCATTTTGCAGAAAATTGGGGTATAGAGGGGTTCAGTAAGTTGCCTCATGGTCACACTGCCAAAACGTGATAGAATCAATACCTGAAAACCCATTATTTCTTCTCCCTGACCACCCTATCCTAGTCACCCTGTAGCACCCTCAGCAAATGGTTTGCCTGAGACTTTTCATGGGGTTTCTGAGCTGGCTTATCATCAGGTGTGAGACAGCCCGATGAAGTAGCCCAAGGGAGAGAAGGTGACCTGGAATCTTCTCTTTCTTAGTCTCCTCTCTCAGGGAAGCAGCACCTCTCACTGGCTGGGCACCCCACATAGTCCCTGGAGTGAACTCCCTCTGGACATGCTCCCATGGTTACCTTTCTTTAGGAGCACCATGGTGGCATCACAGTTGCTGCTGTCATCAATCTCTGCATTGTTGGCCAAGCCATTGACCATATTACCAGCGCCTTTCGCTCTGCTCTCGAAGCACTGATGTATGCAGGCATTGTATCTGGACAGAGTCAGAAGGGAGAGGCCATCAATATTTGCTGCTCCTCCTCCCCAAGTGCCCCGAGTACTCCCTGAAGTTCTCTGCCTGGATGAATGTGGGGGAACCCAACCTCGAGTTATTATTGTTATTGTTCTGTCTCCCCTTTCCCCTCAGAACAGACACTTAGGAAACACCAAGACCAAAGGAACAGTCCTCCTACACCACGGGGTGTGTAATTTCCAAACTATGGGAAACTGCAGGTCAAAGGATCCAACTTTGTTAAAGAATAAATTGTAAGGGAAAAAAATCCAACAAAAACAACAGTGGGGGAATTTGCTGATTAAAAGAGACTCATAAGATGGAGCAACCAATTGTGATGAGTGGAATTTATTTGGATTCTGATTTTGAAAATATTTATGGAGTTTAAATTTAGCTGAAAATGACATTTGTGAGATCACTGGGAATTTGAACATTGATTAGATATTTAATTACATAAAGAATTAGCATTAATTTAATCATAATATAGTTATATTAAAATGAGTCCTTTTAGAGACATTTATTGAAGTATTTACAGATGAAGTGGTCTGATGGTGGGGGATCCAAATCATATGGAGGGAGGGATGGGAATGTGGATGGAACAACCCTGGACTGATGGTTGTAGGGGCTGGTGATGAGTAAGTGGAGTACATCAGGCTTTTCTGTTGATCTTTTCATATAGTCAACATTTTTCCAAATAAAAAGTTCTCCCCTATTTCTAGATGAACAAGAATGCCTCATCCTACTCAAAGAGCTATGGGGAAGAGACAATGCTTCTGCCATCTTGACTCAGAATTCATTTCCCTCATAGAAATACTGACTTGCAAAAGGGTTTGCTTTTAATGTATTATGTATTATAAATAAATGTGTCATACATTTATTTTGATTTGAACACAGGGTAATAATATTATGCAGAGCATTATTATAAGGGCTTTTTTGAAAACAGATATTGGTTAATAAGCTAACAATGCCCTCACATTCCTTCCTTACAAAATCCCTTTGATGTGGGAACTGAAATTTAAGACGCTTGACCTTCTTTAACTAAGATGGCCTTAGCTTGGATAAGGTCCCACTGCTGGTACGTAATTGGATGGAATCTGTGGCCAGAAGGCACTTGATTTTAAGCACAAGACCATATTGCTTCATCTGAATACTAAATACAAAGAAGTGATCCAGATATACAGAAATTTATTGTTGCTAAAGTCAGGTGTGCCTCATGTTCCTTGAAGTTTCTACCTATCTGGCCAAACTGAAATTGCTTTTTGACCTTCAGACATAATTTATAAGGTCATTTAAATCCATCTACCCAGGAGGCAGGTGATGATTTGAATATATTCTGTATTTAACTGCTGCTACTCTGTTTTATATTTTTAATTGAATGTTTAAAATTTTGTGCTTGCACCCCAAAGCTATTTTATTGTGAAGCATGCAATTTTATAAATCAGATTTTATAAAACCCAGTGATTAAAGTCTCTGATTGCAGAGGGGGATGGCTAAAGAGCAGAGATTCCAATTTAGAACTTAGGACCAGAATTTATGTTGAAAATTCCACGAGCACAGTAGCTGCTGTTACCAGTTTTATTTGTACCCTGCTGGTCTGAACAGCTGGAAGTTTGGAAAAGCTGAAGCATCAGCAGAAACACACCTCATTAACTTTCACATTGGGCACAGTTTGGGGTAGAAGAGAGAAGTTGTTTGCTGTGTTATCTGAATGTTCACATGCTCTGTCAGCGACTAACGGGCTCTGTGATGACTGGGCAGAGGGACACAAGTGTCACAGAGTGCACACTAGCAAACCTCCCAAAGTTTCTTTCTTTCAGACAAGATCTGGTTTTGAAGCCCTCCTCATTCTGCGAATCTTATCTCCTTACTTTGCGAATTCTATGAATTCAGTATGGAATATCCTTTCATCTAAATTTAGATTCAAAACCCAAGGTCAGGGTTGGGAATACAGCAGACATTCAATTCTTGTGCAATAATAGACTGATTCATCTTTTCAGAAGAGAAGAGGGTTCTTTGAAAACTCAAAGTTGGAGCCTCAAAAAGTAAAAAAAAAAAAGTGAAGTAATCAAATAAAAAATAGAAGGTGTGGGGAAGATTACCTAATAGTTTTGCTGTTTGAGAAAAAGAGGAGCAGGATGGCTGTCCCTCTCTTGAATGGTTTTTCCTTTGAAGTCTAGAAACCTTGGAAAGACTTGATGTCAACTCTGGTTTTCATGGGAGCCCATATATTACTACTATTTTTCTTTCAATCTGCTAACTCACTGGTCTGTTTAAAAGGAAGGTGATTCATAGTCAAATCAGCTCAATTCTTCATTGGTTATCTCACAGTAACACTACACAAGGATACTCTAGAAATTCCTTCTTCTAGTAACAAGACCCTGATATTGGGCCCAAACTGACCAACAGATAGCTCCTGTGAGGAGGGCTGGATGCTGTATTCAGTGGATCAGCAGCAGATTGCATACAACCCATTCTGGGCATTGGCCATGTTGGTTCCTACCTTCATTCTTCATGTGATTTTAGCCAAAGGCCACACTGATTTCCCCCAAGAGTTTTCTCAATCCTTGGTGGCTAGAATGACTTTTGGTAGGACTAGAAAACTTGACATGTCATTTCCAGACTGCTACTTGATTATATCCAAACTGGCAGTTTTTGAGAGTGTTCTCTTTTCTCACCCCCTAGAGAAGCAGTCACTACTGTGGTCATATATGCTGGGGATAGTGTGGTTAATTTAGAGTAAAGAAAACAGCTCCATGGGACTGGCAGCTGCATCAAGGACAATCTCTGCATTATTTATAAGCACCTCATCTCAAGGGGGCATGGCTAAAAGCTGAACCAGCATGTTCAAAACATGGTGCTTGCTTACTTGTTGCCTTAGAGCATGGGAAGCATCTGCAATACAAATCTTGATAAAAGAGTAAGCTGCCCAGACTCCAGGGGGAAAAGGAACAGATGATTTAGTGGTTTAAAAATATGTCTACAAATTCTTTCATTCTCCTCCCTTCAAAAGGTGAAATAAACCCTTTGAGAGTGGGCTCAACTTAGTAACACCTTCTAATATATAGACTATGGCAAAGTGAAGGTATGACTTTTGAGATTGGATTTAAAAAGCATTGGGGGATCCTTCTCTCTTGAATCACCTGCTCTGGAGGAAGCCAAATCCCACTTGGGGACACTCAGGTAGACGTCAGGAGAGGCCCATGTGGTAAAGAACTGAGGCCTTCAGACAACAGCCATCACCAACGCACTAACCATGTAGTGTTGTCACCTGGAAGCACTGCCTACAGCCCGTCATGTAGTTAATAGCCACCGTGGCTGACCTCTTACCAGCATTTTCATTAGAGACCTTGGCCTAGAACCCTGCAGTTAAGCTTCTTCAGGATGCCTAATACTGAGAAATTGCATGAGACAATACATGTTTCTGGTTTTAAGCCATTAAGTTTTGGGGTTGTGTTATGCAGCATAGATAACCAAAAGATATGAATAAGGGAATTCTGAAGATTTTTGACCTATGGTCTTAACTAGCTCAGGTTCCATCTTCCCTCACTCTATGTGGAAACATAACTTAGTGGGTTTAACCTCCTTTCTGCTGCACAACGGAGTAAAGAAAGAAGAGGGAGGCTGCAGGTCTTGCAGAAGGGTAGAGGTTGTAGATATTTATCACTGAAACATCGAAGCTTTGACTCCATCACAACCTATGGGTTGAAAGGTCTTTGTTATTGCCACTAATCAAAATGGCAGGGGTTCGTTGCAGGTTGCTATGGAAGCTATATTAGTCAGTGATTTTATGTCTCAAAACCAACCAGATACCCACTCTTGTCCCCATTTTTCCTTCCACAGTATCACATCATGTTAATGTAGGAAAGTTTTGGAAAGGAAATTTAAGAAGTAATTTTACTTACTTCATGATGACAATGTAGATAAGGTACATCAGCACCAGGACTAAAGATTCCCACCTGTGTACAAACCAGAAAGGGTTAGTTTAAGGAAGTCGCCACGGGCAGCTGTGCAGCACACTGGGTTATCTTTAAAACCTACTTGATGTGGATGGCAGATAAATCTGCTAAGTGTGTCTAGGATAAGGCAGACACAGACCAGCTACAAATATTTCCTGGGCCACAGATATTTTCTATGCCACATGCAGTTTTCAAAGGTCTTCTCCTTCTTTCTCTCCTTCAAAGGAAAATGCTCCTTCCTCTCTGTTATCTGTTCACCCAAAAAGAATTATTTGAACAGAGCAAAGCTATAATGTTGCTGAATATAGGCCTATATTTAGAAATCTGTCCACGGCATAATCATTCAGTAAAACTACTGATATATATTTATAAAAGGCCCACTAGAGGAATTGATGGGGCACAGGAGGAATTGTTGGATACTGAGAAGAGAGGGGAGGGAAAAGGGGGAAGGGAGGAGAGGAGAGGAGAGGAGAGGAGGAAAGGAGAGACTCAGATAGGGAAGATGTTAGCAGGCAAATGGTCCAGAGAAGAAGAAGAAAAAAAGAATGGACTCCATTGGAAATACCTTGAAGTTCTGATAATTTTGAATACTTCTATATTTTAGATTGAGAAACTTTCAGTTAAAATACAAGGAAGTTTGATTTTTAGGTTTGACTTTAACTGCAGTTAAATAAATGAGTTAACTGAAGGGCTAATTTTGGCTTAAAAAAAACGGTTACTGGAGAATGGTCTATGAAGAAAGTCCAGCTTAGGTCTTATTCCTCCTTTTTCTTTTCCCATTCCATGTCCATTGGTTGCTCCTTAGGACACAAAGTCAAAGATAAAGGGATGCACATAGTGGGTTTGCCTTGCAGGGTCTTTATGAAAGTGAAGCATTTGTAAGAGGTCAGATGGGGGACTGGTAAGGAAGCCATGAGACAGACCTCCACATGGTGGGCTATCACTGTTCTGTTAAGCACGATTACACAAAGGTGTGTGCACCTTAGAAAGTGCTTGGCAGGATGCTACTGAGAGAAGTCGGGGTGCCCAAGCCCCTCCACTTCTGCCCTGTTCTCGGCTTCTCTCCCAGGGAACCTTCTAACGGTGCCATGTGCCCTCCATCCAGCCTCCCATCTGCCTGGCAGATTTCATCCACATCCATGGGCCCCTGAAGTCCATGTCAAAGGCACCAGCAACCTCCATCTAACCAGGGGATGGTTCTGTCACCCTGTTCAACTTCCCAGTTGCCTCTGAAGCTGACCACCCACCCAAAGAGGCCACATCTTAACACCCTGTCCCATTAACTTCTCCACGTCATTGCCAGTCCAGCCCAATACCATCTCCTCTTCTACCTCCATACTCTCCTTAGGTGGTGCCATCTGTCTTCTTGTTAAAACAAGCACTGACATATCTGTGTCACACCCTCCGAGCTCTAGGTTCATGTATGCAGCTACCAATCTGACCTCTGCATGTGGTGTCTGAATGCAGAACCAAATTCTTTTTCCTTTCTTCTCTTTTTCAAAGAGAAGAAGGAAGGAAGTGAGAGGAGGAGGAGGAAGCATCTTTATATATTTTGATTTTCCAACCCAGCACCAAGTTGCAAACCTTGGGTTTTATAGTCTGTACACCAGAGCCTGGGTCGCCTGAGCATAAGGATGCATCCCAGAACAGAATTCTTACTTCCCATGTCATGATTTCTCTTTCCCTGGGCATTGCCATCAGAGTAAACTGGACCCCTGCTGGCCCAGCTGAGTCCCAGATCTGGAATAAAGAGCTCTCTTTATCCTCCTCTTCCCTCCCTCCACATCCAGCAGGAATCTATATACAAACAATTTCCTAAATGGCTGGTGTCTGTCATCCCTACTGTGCTTCCTTAGTCCACCTTAGCTTCAGCCTCCTAACTGGTTTCCTTGATGCATCTAGACCATGTCATACTTCTATTTAAAATTCTTCAGTTGCTCTCAAACACGCTTGAGAAACAGACCTGCAAGACCTGGTCTTTTTTCCTCTCCAAATCGTGTGGTGACCCTTGGGGCTTCACAATACTGCCTTCCTTTCACCCGCACATGCCAAGGTCTCCTCTTTTCCCTGGAGCCTTTACACTTCTGTTCCCTATGCCAGGAATGCCTGTCCCTTCACCAATTAAAATGTCATATCCTCCAAGAAGTCTTCCTTGTTTACTCCTCCAGCACTTTCTGCCCTATTTAGGTTCTTTAATCTCTGACCTATCTATGATCATCTTGTTTGTGTATGTGTTCATTACTAATATATACCTAATGCCTGTTTTTAGCAGTTACTAGACACCACTCCACACTCTCTGGCTACTCCATTTCTGTAAACTTAGATGGACATCCTGAGAGCTGAATCTGAAGTCGCCTCTCCTCTGCAGGTACCCACTGTTCTCTCTTCAGCACAGAGCAGCCCTCTCAACTTACCATCTAGGGTGAGAGTTCCTCAAAATATCACTCTTCAGTGGAAAAATATCTCCTGACATGGCTTCTATTGCATCAGAACCAATGGATATATGGCATACAGTTAGTTGAAGAAAGCAGGGCATTAGTCAGAGCCTTCATTTTGAAAGAAGAGATGCTCAAGATTTGCTGCATCATTTATCTCCTCGCTGGAATCACAGACTCAGAACCAGAGTCAGTGAACACTTGTTAGGTTGCATTAAGTCCAGCACTTTCTGAGCAGGGATATTTATACTCTCTAACTCCTTTAGAGCTTTTGATTTTTCATTCAAGCAAGTCCTTCCAATATTGCTCAGCAATATCTGAGCAAGGTTCTCTTCTGTCACATTGATGCTCTTTAGATGGGAGTCCCTGGCTTCAGCTGGCATTTCTAATGTGCTAAAGAACACATTAGATCCCAGGATCCAGGCTCAGCCAGTGCCCCTCCCTGATGGAATCATAGGCTTGACTTGCTGGGTGTCCATCTGCTTTCCACATGGAGTCTGAATAGGTGTTTGATCCTCAAGTCTTGGCTTGATATTCTTCAGGGTCCCTTGCCTCTATCCACCTTCCAGGGCCATGTGCATCTCTAAAGGACCTTGTTATTATGTGTCAACCGTCTTCCTCCCTTTTGCCAAGGGAGCCCCAAGGTAGAAGCTGTGTTTGTTCTGTGTTCTGCATCTAGTTCGGGAATAGAGACTGACATCTGAGAGATGCTTAGGAGATGGAGTTGGACTGAGTCCACAGGCAGACTCTGAAGTCACATGGGCTTCTCCCTCTACTCTGAAGGACACTCTTCTCTGTTTGCCTCTGCTGACTGCAGTCCGCCCACTGTCCTCTGAGGACCCAGGTGTGGCATTACCGGTGTTTGTTTCTTCTGTTCCCACAAACTTTCCCTCTGAACCACCTTCAACTGGTCCCGATTCTCCTGCCAAAGATCCTTCCCCATCGGCAGGCCACTCCTCAGTCTCGCTGAGACTCTCCCTTTCTAATAGTGTTCAGAACAGCAAAGGCTAGTCTCAAACATGACACAAGGGGACTGCCTCTGGGTCATGTCCCCAAGCTCTCCTTTTTAATTTTAAAGTCACTACTTGAGACTAAAAGAAGAAACCAAAACATTGCCATGGTAACTGAGTTTTGTTGTCAGCTCTTCAGATTCTCTGAGACACACTCCAAATTCCCTCAGCAACACTGTGGGCTTTGCTCACCATGGGCCTGGCTCTGAAAATGCACAACACCCTAGTAAGTGGATCTCTGGAGCTTTCTATTTCAATAGTCCAGGGAGGCACTCAATAGATATTCCCTTGTCTCTAATCTGTTAGTAGAACACCACTATGCTGAAGCAGCAAATGGGGATCCCTTGAACTCAGGAAGGGCTCACCCATCCCCAGGATAAATAGTGATTGGAATACAGTTGTACTTTTGTTCTGCCTTGATCACTTATTGGTCAAGACAGTCCCAGGTGTGACCAAAGAGATTTATTCAACAAAGGTGTTGAATGAAATGGCATAGCCTTTCTTCCTCCTTTTTGCTACCAGCTTTATGGTTGAAACCACAGCAGCTATCTTGAGACCGTGAGGGAAAGGTCAAGAGAAGACAGAGCCATCACATCATTTACATCTGGGATACATCTTATATAAGAAAAAGAAACAATTATATTTTTAATTCACTGTAGCTGGTTTTCTATTACCTGCTATTAAAAGCCTTCTGACCACCACTCTGGGCCGAATGTGACCTACCACAGAATGCTGTTTCAAGAATGGTGATGGAATCTAAACTGTGTGACATGGATACACGTCCTTGTGTATCTGTACTTGACGAGGTTCATTTCTTCTTAAAGAGTGCTCGAGTTTTAAAACAAACATTATTAAAATTTGTTTCCTTTTGAGGATTTGGGGTGAGTGCTCTATAACAAGAAGTGGAATTTACTGCTTAAGGTATTATTGAAAGGTTAGTGTGTTTTAATTATACAAAATGAAGAATCTGGTTTTAAAGAGATAAATCAGCTCTTAAGCACTGTCAGCAAAATAAATGCCCCTGGTTGGCTGGGTAGGAATGTAAGAAATGTGGACAGTTGAAAAACTATCTTAAAATTCAATGTATCTTGCACTCAAATGGGGAGTTGAAATACCTAGAAGTCCCGAAGCAGTTAGGGGTCGAGACTAACTCCTCAGCCTCCCTCATGTGAAAACTCTTCTCCACTGGCCCATCCAACACAACAGACTGCAGTCTGGGGATGATGTTCTGGGCATGAAAGCCTCTCCTGATCTCCTCTCCAGTATGCATTCACCTGAGCTATGACCCCAACCTACCTTGAGCAGGGACAAAACATCTTTGGGAATCTAATTCATTTATCCATGGCCTTTCCCTTACTCATAATTCAATGTATGGGCACCTTGGCACTCAGGCTATGGTCCCGATGCTCTCAGGATCTGGATCCATCAACTGTAGGCTCAGGGTGCTAGCTAGGATGGGTCACCTACCATCATAGGTTCAGCCTTTGGAAGGAAGAGGAAATAACTGTGTCTTGCTCCACACTACCTGAGTTATCCTGAAAGATGTTTTGAGGGTAAAGACTGAAAAATGCTCATCACAAGCCTTGTCTCCTCTCCTGCCATAGTTTTCATTGGCAAAGCTGGGGGACAGAGACTGACCCTCCTCTGAATGACAGCTGGCAAGCCACTGTGCAGAGGCTCTCTTAAGTTTTCTGCACAAAAGTGGCAGAAAAACTGAGGTCAACTGTGATCATAAGAACAGTGCTGTCACGAAGAGCAGAATACCAAACAACACTGAAGCACCCCGTTTGCCAGGCAGGGTGGTGGTGGTGCTGGGGACGCTGTTTCAGGGAGAATGCATCTGCGAGTGTCCTAATTCCCCAGGACAGGTGTGTGTGCAGTGATGTCACCACCCACTCAGTGACCATATCCAGGTGGATCCACAAGGTGGTGCTCCTGACCTCTGACATGTGGTGCTCCTGGGTATGTGACCCTTTCAGCCTGTTGATCACTGTGACTCTGAGAGAACCTCCTTCCACTTCTCATGTGTCAGTATAGACAGTGTGTCTTAATAGAAATTTTCCTAGTGGGCAGTCAACTCTCCCCTTGTGGGCAGGGGAGAAAGAGAGTTGGCAAAAGTATCTTAATACCCTGGCACAGTGCATCATAGTTACCATCAATAAGTTCTCCTATAACAAGTTCTGACAATTACAGAAATCACCTGAGACACAGAGGTGTCACTCCAGCAAAGGGTTAGCACTCACTCTGCTGCGAGTGAAGCTTGGTCACGTCTCCACTTCTGTATCTACTCCTTCTTTGTTTTAAGTGATCCCACGCGAGCATCTACCTGCAGGGCTACGCCTATCAACTCCTCAGATGCCATTTCACACTATTCTACTCCTTCAGATCAAACACTGGAAAGACCGTAACAAGAAAGCAAAGCACCCCTCATTTCTGCTTCCATTTCATGGCTGTTTGACTTGCTTTGAACCCATCTCATAAACAGGGTTTGGACAGCTGGCCCACAGGCAGATGTCTTCCCATATATTTAATTTGGCCAATTTTTTAAAAATCTATCAAAAATTCTAGAATTCTAGGGTTTGATTTTTTAGAATTCTAGGATTTTCTTGAATGGCAGACAGAACTTTAATGGGTTAAAGTTCACTGAAGTGCTTTTCTTGGGTTCCTAAGATATACATGGAACTTGGAATATGGGGGCACTGTTTGGACAGTTTGAAATGATGTATCATCTCTTAACCATGGCCCAGCAAGTGTCTGACTACAGAGAGGCACACAAAGCCTGTGTCGAAGCATGATAAAGCAGGCTGGAAAACAGAAGCCCACCATGCCAGGCCAAGGGAGAAGGACTCTGTTCTGTGAAAGCTAATTTAATTTCATGGCTGAAGCAGACAGGGGTTCTCAAGAAATGCTAATTGTTCCGAGCTGTTGTGAAATTTCACTTTCTTTCCTGGACACTGACTCTGGTCTTCTGTATATTTAATGCTGCAACATAACTAGGGGAAATTGGAAGGAAAAAGAGATACTTACCAGGAAACTTTTTCATCATAAATGAACTGCAAAAAAAGGGATAGAAGATTAGACACATGCAGATATACACATTCACACACATTTGACCATGGCACACTGGCCACGCTTGTGGCAGGTCTGGTGAGAATTGGGGTGTGACTGGTCTGGGATGGGAAGAACCTGTGGGTTCACCCGCTCTGCTGAGTTAGCCTCTGGTGAGTGTTCGTGGATGGAGGTAATGTTGGCAGACTGGATGGGCGCGTGGCAGTGAACAGCATCAGGTTAGCTCATCCCTTCCTGAAACATCTATAAACAGTGGAGTGACAGGGACATGCCACAACCTTCCTTGTATAGGCAGACTTTTGGGCCCTAGGAGCTTGGTGGGGATTCCAAACCACAGTCACCATGAACCACCTACCTGGTGTCTTCAGGTCTCTGACTATGTAGTAAGTACCTTCAAGTTTTTGTGAAATTACCTGGACTTCAATCTATTCAATATTTTCCCCTAATTTGATCTATTCTCTTACTTCCTTAAGATTATGTATTTTTTAAACTTTGTATCACAACAGAAAGGAGAAAATCTCCACTATGGGAAGGGAGTGAAATATATAAGCAGTAACAACAGTGACTGGGCAGTGTTGGCTGCCCATGCCTTGAACCACAGGCTGCCCAGGTGATAAAGAGGAGACTGACCAGGGTCAGGTGCAATGAAAGACACAAAGTGCAGACTGAGATCTCCCCTCATTGGGGAGGATCCAGAGAGAACGCAGAGGAAATACACAATTGGACTGAACTTATTCAAAACCCCTCATCTACAGATCATCTAAATTAACTTCTCACTTTGGGAAAATATCCAATATACTCCTGGCCTTTCGATTTCTATAGGGAAGCAGAGTTGCAGAGAACATGACTTTTCCTGAGGCTGATCAGAGTTTGCTGTAGAGTTGTTCTAGAACTCAGGCCTTGTTCTTCGTTTAGTGTTCTTTCCATGACACACTAATTTACACAGATGGCACATTGCTGAACCGAAGGGGTATGCCTGCATTTTATTCAGTAGGGAACCAAGAATTCACAGTGCATTCTTTCCACACTCATGAGACAGGTTGTTCTGAGTATGATCCTCTCTGAGTGACTTTTCCTTCGGGGCCAGTGGAGGTTTTTTGGCAGAACCGGAGTGCAGGACAATTGGGGTGTGAAATGTCATTACCTCTCAGAGATGATAAACTCAGCCAATGGTATAGGCATCAGTCCCAGAAGTGATTCCAACCACCAGTTGTGGGAGATGCAGAGAAAACATCAATGACATGCAGGGCATAGCTCAGAAGGCACCCAAAAGGACCTGCCCCCAATCACCCCAAAGATCCAGAGAAGGAGAAAGGGCCCCGTCATTTGTAACTTGATCTTCATCACATGACATTGGAAAAGACTCTGGGTTTATCAGTTTTGAAAATCATGTTATTGGATTTAACAGGCTGGCACTGGATAAAAGTGTCAAACAAGAATGGGAAGAGAATGATGGGAATACAGGAGAAATGCTGTGACCCAGGTGGTTGGTGGAACCCATCACTCTCTGGCAGGCACACATACCCATTTTAAAGAACCATTGACTTTAAAAATTGTCAAGAAATCATGGCACAGAACAAGTGATTTCAGCTGGAGAACATTTTCTATTAATTGAAGTTAATTCAATATCAGTCTTGGGCAGTGGGCTGGAACAATCAATTCTTAGCCACTTAGAGAGCAGAAAATGTTGTAAGGACTGTATTAGAGAACCAATTTAATTTTTGTCTCTCAGGGGAGGCAGGCAATACTCTATAATGTGAAAGCTGCTTTTAGGAAACTCTTATTCTCTGTGATCTCACTGACATGTGGGGGCATGGCTCAAAATGTCTTTAGCTATTATTTCAAATGATTATATCAATAAAATATCAGAACGGGTGACTCCAAACTGAGAACAGAATTTACTGGGAACACAATAAATTGGAGAAAGAGTGGAGCAAACCTGGATGAGATTGGGAAGACACACAAGGACAGAGCATCATGAGCTTAAGTCAAGGTGACAGCTCTGGCTGGGAGTTAGGGACAGGAGTATGCTTCAGGGAGGTAGAAAGTGAGAGAGAAATGCAGATGATAGAGTTTCAGTTCCAGCAAGTAGATACTGGAGTCCTTCCGATAACGGAGGCAGCCATGCCTCTCACTCGGAACTGGGAGGTCTTGGCGCTTCTGTGGTTGATGAGCAAGCATAGCCTGGGTTCTGATCTTGTTTAAGAGGACTGAGTGGAAAATGAGGAGACTCAGAAAAGAACACTAAAATGGATAAAAGGGATTAGCAATCAGTCTCTGAGAAAACATGAGTGGAAATAGACTTGTTTATGATGAGAAAGGAGGTGGGTGAATAAGGAACTGCCTCTGCATCTGGTGGGACCACCAGCTAGCTGATGGTCACGCACTCCACAGTCAGTGGAAAAGAAAGTTGTTCCTCTTCTTAGAAGGGTTCCTGGCAGAGTGATGGATCACCCTGATGGAGTGTGGGGACCACCCTGTTTGAAAACTCTTAAAATTACTAGGACAGATAACTCACACTGGATGCTACTGGTGTGTATGTGTGTGTATGTGTGTGTGTGTGTGTGTGTGTGTGTGAGAGAGAGAGAGAGAGAGAGAGAGAGAGAGAGAGAGAGAGAGAGAGAGAGAGAGAGACTCTCTAGAGAGAGATGTTATTCCTTACAGATTTTATTGTATTCTAAGACAAGTGTTGTACACCCCCTCATTCCATATTTCCATGTTTTGTCTGAGTAAAGCAAAATAACTTCCCCTACTCCTTTTACATTACTAGGGGAAACGAAAATGTGACATCATTTATATGCTTTGCGTGAAACAAGAAACTATGCCCCCGGTTCCACGTGGTCACCACTAGATGGTGCTCATGTCCCAGCCCTCTGACCCGGTCTGCTCTGCCAAGGCAGAGAGGTTGAAATGAAGTCAGTCCAAGTCCATTTTTGCTGCTCCATTAAATCTCTGGAAGGAGAGCAAACACTGTAAGCCGGAGCCTCCTGAAAGAGCCTTCTGCCAACACCCTGTTGTTACTGGACAAGGTGTTGTTCTGCAGGCAGTCCCTACCTGACCTTATGAGTTGGGGACAAGTAGGTACCTCCTCTCAGTTCCCATGCAATGGAGGGGCCTGCTCCTGTGGCCCGAGGAAATCGAGCTTCTCTGTGTGCTCTGCTGGCTGCATTTGGGGACATAGAGGGGTGCAGGACCTGCTTTCCAAGGTATAGGCAGTTCATCCGAAGCTACTGTTGGCTTTGCCCTAAGCTTTCCACATGTTCTACAGCCGGGAAAGAATTTGACGAAACAGTCCTCTCCTCTTGTCTCAGAGAAATGGTACCATGGAGACAAGCTGTCAGGGCTGCAACTATTCTAGAACTCTCCCAACAGACAGGCTTCCATCAGGAGGTGACTCCCGGATAACAGCGCATCTCAGGGACTGTCATGGTCACGCAGGGAGAAGACAAATGAGAACGTGCCCAGGTGCGTGGGTGGGAGCAGATGCCGGCAGCCCTCTCTGGAACAGGGAGGCAGGTGGGTGTCCCCGCACTGCACGTCAGTCTCCGGATTTGCTGAGTGTGAATGTGACAGGGAGCAGGGCTAGCCGCATTGATGAGGCTATGATTTCATGGCTTATTTTATAATCACTGGCCCAATTTGAATTTTAAGCAGTGAAAATAATAGGAGAAAATCAACACGTCATTTTCTTTCAAGACACCGAAACCTTGAAAATCTTCCTTCTCTTGTTTGGAAGGGAAAATGCCTCCCATAGACTTCGAACTCAGCGTGGTAGAGATGTGCCCAGGCGGAGCCAGAGTTTCTGGGACCATGGATGCAGATGGCTTAGCTGAGGTCATGGTGAGTCCATCCCAGGAGAGGCATCAGATGGAATATACTTGAAAGCTGCTGCCACCAAAAAGGTTTAGACTTTAAGGCTCAACGGGAAGTCTGGCTGCAGGAGCTCCAGGCCTCCCTGACCTGGGGTTGGGAGCAGGACATAAAGATTATAGGAAGGCAGGGCTGGAGCAGAGATGCTCAGTTCCTTTCATCTGTGGGCCTACAGGGTGAGGACAAAGGGATAAGAGGACGGATTGGGGACATAGGAGATGATCATTGCTAAACCAAAAGGACGGTTTTCGAGCAGTGTATAAACAAACATGCTTAAGTAAAATTTCCCAGTTGTATTTCATGGAAGAGGCTCCTATCTGTCCCTGTCAGCCCCAACCACACTCACAGTTTGTGGTGTCATTGAGAGCAGGCACTGCTTCCTCTCTGCCGAGGTGACAAAACGAGTTAATCTTTGATCATGGTCGATTTGTTTAAGCAACTTAAACGTTCTCTTACATCTATTCCATGTGAAAATCTCCCAGCTGCCAGTTATCCCCACTGTGCTAAGACTATTGAACCACAACGCAGGTACCATGGGTATAGGGACACCAACACTGCTAAGCTGGAGAGATGCTAACGCCCAAAGGTGAGGAGGGGGTCTGAGAGTGCGCAGCAGGAGCCTGGGGGCCAGCGCGGGGTGGACAGTTGCCCATGCGTTGCTATCGGAAGATTTCTGGATCCTTTACGACAAGGAGACTCAATGAAAGAATTCTGAGAACATGAGAGTAGGTGCACCCGTGTGGCCCATGTGACTGAGATGCTGGTGTGCTGACTACATACAGCCCAAGGACCCAGGTTCAAGACTCAGGGTCAGGGTGAAAAACAAAAAATGAACAGCTAAGTAAAGATGTTTCCTTCCTTCCTCCCTCCACCCCTCCCTCCCTCTCTCCTTCCTCCCTTAAACAATTAAATTAAAATACCCACAAAATACAAAACACAAAAGAAAACATGTGAATGTCAAATCAGTGCAACAGACACAGGGAGTAAAGAGCTGGATGACAGCAGGTACAGGGAGAGGCGGGCTCTAGTGGAGGGAGGAATGGAATTCTGTGCTTGGCTGGTGGAGACGCCTGTCCCTGTAAACTAAGAAATCGAAGCTCCCTAACTGCAGGCAAACACTGACCTTAGAGTCTTGGTTTTGTCATTTGTAAAGCGGGACCCACAGCCATGAATATAAAACTAGAAAACCTTTATTGACAGACCCAAAATAGTACATGACCCCATATTAAGTATCAATTCCACACTTGTTCAACATTATGGATGCCTACGGGACTGCAGGTGTGTTTTCTGAGGAAGGACTTCCTCATGTCCAAGTTGGCAGGCACTGGGCCAGGCGACTACATACATTTAAATTAATTAAATTACAATTCAGCTCCTTGATGTCACCAGCTGCATTTCCACAACTCAGGAGCCACATGTGGCTTCTGGTTACTGTACTGGGCTGTGTAGGCTAAAGGCCCTTTCCATCACTGCTGCAGTTCTGCTGGACAGCACTACCTGACCAGCCAGGCAGTCAAGTCAGCCAAGTTGTGTCTCTTCATCCCTGTCCCTACCCCTGTCCCAAAGGGATCCCCTTTACATGGGGCATTGTAATGAGCCCTCTAGAGCAGGAGAGGAAAGTGTCACTCTAGATGGACTAGTCTGACTGCCTCCTGGTGCTCAAATTTTCACAACTGGTGCCATCAGCTCGTGGTTTACCTCACCCTTTTCCAGGTAGATGGCACCTGTGAGTCTGGACCTCTGAGCCAGTTCAACACCGGCCCCTCAAACCTGAGGGTGTCCCTTCTCTTCATGCTCACAATCCTCCTTCCCAAAGCAGAGAAGGGTAAAAATAAAGTATTCCTAGTAGGGCAGCTGCTAGGCCTGCGATGTAATGGAACATTCACATTTATGTAAATTACATGATTATGTAAATTACAGCACCATTTCAATAAGAAAGACTGGCAGGCCCGCTGAATAGAATTTGGAAAAGGGTGGGCCTGGGAGTCTGGCGCTGTCCATGGTGGAGACTGGTGGGCAGGAGAGAAGCCACAGAAAGGGCTGTAACAGTCTGTAGATTATCTAGAGGGCAGAGGCACAGAGGACACGCTCCAAAGAACTCAGGAGGCTCCCAGGATTCAACAGGAGACACTTCTCTTGCAGAGAAAGACCAAAGGCCTCCTGGGCTATGTCCAGCTCCTCCAGGGCCTGATGCTGTACTGTAGAGGGGGTCACCAGGGAAAGTGGGAACAGCACAGAGGGACAAGCCGGGTGTGTTTGAAATTCTAATTGCTTTAGAAAATAATGTGCTCTGCATTTCTTCTGCTTTCTCTCTAAACAACAGAACAAACTAGAAAATCACACAGAGCAAAGGCGAGGTGAAAGTCAGTAAGTCAATGGATTGGGCAGTTGGTTCCTGAACGTGTCTTTGTCTGACTCCGGCACGTTTGCTAACTGGCGTGTCCTTCCCTAGTCCCTGTCAGCTCTCATTTCGGCAGCTTCAGAATCCAGGGAGTAAGAGCTCTATTAGCATTCTCCACACAGGGGCTGGCCCTGAGCTCCCCTGAAGAAGTCGCCTGTCCAGCTGCTGGATCCCTGGACCCTAGAGATTGTCCCCAGGTGGCTGCTTTTCATGGTCTGAAGGGACTCTCACTGGGAGAAACACAGAATCAGCATCTGGTCCCACTTAGTGGGAACTAGTCTTCAGAGTGAAGGAGCTTTCAATTGCACCTGGGACTGACATGAGTCCTGTTTTTTGAACATTTCAGAACCATAAACAGGGATAGAGGTATAAAAACAAATCCTAACAGTTATATTACTTGGGAAGGTTAGTGTTGTTTGTAGATAGGAGGAAGCACTTTTCAAAACAGGTATTTAAGTGGCCACTGTTGTGTCCTACAGAGACATGTGCATGTCTTTCACAAGGAAGATGGAAGAAAAGTGATCCCTTTACCCTGGCAGGAGGGAAACACAGAGGGGTTAACAGGAAACCTTCACAAAGATGCAGCATGTGGGAGCAGTAGCCTGGGGCTGGGAATGGGCAGATTTGGTGACACTGAGAAGCAGCTGTGATTCTGAGTATGAGACCATTTTCCTCCATTCTCACATTAATTTAAAGTTTCGTATGAAAGTGACCCTCAGGATGAACCACAGTCAGAAACCCAGAGCACGTGCTGCCACTAGGACTTTTGATTTTGGATTAGAGATTCTGGAGAATTTCCTTTGGAAATGATGGCAGCTGCGCAGCAGAGGACCGTCCCGGGGAGACGAGGTTCGGCTGTATCTCAAGTGGACTTTTTCAGAGTGCGGTGTGCAGCTGCGGGCACCAGACTTGCAGGGTTAAAGTGCAATTTCCTGGGTCCAATAGGGAAGCCGACTGAATTAAAATCTCTGTGTGGGTGTGCTTTCCAATAAGCACACTGGGGTTTCCACTGAAAAAGGAACTGGCATTCAAAATTTTCTGTTGCTTCTTAACAGTAGACAAATATAATTTTTTTTTGCAAAATCGCATGACTCTAGCCTGGCCATTTGGTCTGTAAGTACACAGTCCAAATATTTAGGTAATGGAAAAGAATCAATTGTTTTGCACTTTGCTGTGATCTCAGGGAATGTGGAACTACCCATCACCTCCATGTTAGTCAGCTCAGCTCTGTGATTTATCAGATGTGCACACCAGGGAGCGAGCGGCTGTTTCACCTAACGACCCTGCTATCTTGAGTGTCCCCTGTAGCTTGAGGAAGGAAAACTGTTTTACTGCTTCATACATCATTAGTAACAATTGTATTAATTTTATCTTGGACATCTTCAGATAAATTTGATAGAAGACAAATAATTTCAAGCATCATCTATAGGAAATGTGGGGATTCTACTCTGGAAACAGAGAAAGGAGCTGATACTAGCATATTTGCTGCTGGGAGTGGACACGGCTAAGTCCATGTTCCCCGAGATCTTGGTCTATGTTGTTCATGTTTCATCGCCGTGTCTTTATGAAAAGCAGAATCTCTTTCTGATATTTAGCAATGTAGACATTTGTGTTCATGTCTACCATCCTTTAACCATATTGCTTGAAAAATTCAACTTTCAAAAATCATCCAAAATACCCCAAAGGCAGAAGATCAGTGCATACATGATCGTCAGGGTTTGCACATCACAAGACAAAGCTTGCTGGAGCATTTGAGCAGTCTGGGCTGAGAAGAACTGAAGAGTCTTCCAGGTCTGGAGTTATGAGACCTTTCCACAGGTAATAAAGGAGACCAGGAGTACAGAGTTCACACTATTCTTGAGTCTACTAGTCAGGAGTTAACAGCGGCAGCATGTCTTCAGCTCTATTATGGAGTAGCTGTACCCTCTACACCTTTGAGGGGGGATTTTGATCCTCCTAATTATGATCCTGGAACAAGGGTACCACAGTCATGCAACAAGATGTCTGCCACGAACTGCTGTTGACTGAAGTACATATCGGGTTCTCTGTGGAAAGTCTTGTAACAAACATCTCTTTGAGAATATAAAGATTTCCAATTAATTGCTTTGTAAAACAGATGAGTAAACCATTTGGTGAATCTATTCCCATTTGGTATGTAAGAAAAGAAAGAGCTGGAGAGATTAATTTTTCAAGGTTATTAGAGCCAGTAGAGAGACCAGAAACAGGAGTGAGTCCTCCCAACTCTTATTTGAATGATCTTTCCAATTTACCACACTTCTTCTTCCAGATGGGTTGACTTGCTGAGCTGAGGAGCTTGGGTTTGAATCCACTGGTAACAAGGAGTCACTAGTTAAACAAGGAACTGACATTTGAAAGTGTTCTATGTAAACATAACACTTGGATGACTCTGTGGATAGACTGGGGATGGAGAGCAGATGAGTGGTAGGCAATTTTGCTACTGAGTATTTCAACTCTACAGGTGGACCATGGAGGATGCACTGGGGAGATTTTAATGAGATGAAAATCCACAGAACAATTAGATGGATATGTTGGAAAAAGGATCAATTTAATATCATCCCAGGTTGGGTGGCTAGGATAGAAATGGTGGTTGATTTGTGGAAAGAGGGTCTAGTCTTAGGAAATGATCCCAAGTTTGGAGACTTGTTGAGTTTGGGAATGAAGATGTCTAGTAGAGTTGCTTACAATGATTGGACCTCAGGGAGATGCCACTGCTAAGGAAACAGTGTGAAGGTTTCCACACAAGGATAGGGAAAGAGTAAGATCCAAACCAGGGCACCAATGCCAAAAGGAGTTACAGATGTGTCCAAGAGGAAATTGAGGAGGAATGGTAAGAGGATGAAAGCTAACAGCATGGGCCTCCTGTAGAACTAGAAAACCAGAGTCAAAGCTCCACTTCTGAGCACCAGACTTCAGGCTGGGCTCTGGGATCAAAGGAGCTGGAGGAAAGAGAAGCTACCTCCACGCACAGACATTGTCCATGCATTCACCACCAGTGTCCTTGAATGTACTCCATGCAGAGGAGCCACACATAACCTGAGTGGGGAGAAGGATAATGGGAGTCAAATGGTAATTTCAGGCCAGGGGTCCATCTTACACTTACCACAATGAGTGCAATCACAGACAGCGTGTAGTAAATGGAATCCCTCAGCAGGCACCAGGAGGAAAGAGCCACAACCTATAGAAAAAGGGAGAAAAGACAGTAAGAAATGGTGTCAGACTATGCAAAGGAGGAAGCATGGTGCTTGGCAGCTCTGGCCAGAGACAACCCAGAAATACCATAGTATTTTTGCTTCCTCTCCTGGACCCCATTTCTCTTCCAATTCATATGAATGTACTGGAGGTCATTAAGTGTCTGAGTCTGGATCAATCTGAGTCTGGAAAAGCAGATGACAGGATGAGATTAAACCTCAATAATTCTATAGGGGAGACACCAGAGGGAAAAAGGGGAGGCAGCCAAGGCAACTTGGAGTGTCCCTCAAAGCAACTGGGGTCTGACACCTGTGAGGAGAGCAGGAAGGTCAGGAGGACAAGTGCCAGGCTACTTAGAGGGGTCAGAATGGACAACAGGGACCTTCAGTTCCCAGATGCCCATCAGAGGAAAGTCCTGGATCTCTCAGGAATGATCAGCCTTAGCATCCCTACTGTCAAAGGCATGGGAGAAGCCATGTGATCCTGCATCCGTGTCAACACACTAACCTCTGTCACCGCGCTCCTATGTGAAACGCACACCCAGAACTTGGTCAATACCTCTCTTTAAAAGGAACATGGACAAGCCCAATTTGTCATCCCTTGCAGGCCCTCTTCTCACATGTCTATTTTCTGCCTGGTCTTTTTGGCACTTGAACCCTGGTTTAATCAGAGTTTTTTAAAAACTGATTTGTATATTGATCTGGAGAAAATGTTATGGTTAGCAGTTGGGATGTCCCCTTAAAGAAAGGATGGCTCTGCTGAGCCTAACAGAAGGCACATTGCTGGTGACTACCTCAGCCTTGGCAGGGTAGGAGACCACTGGGTGTGACAACAGAAGCAAAGGAACCTGTATGGGCCTGGTGTAGAGGAGGGGCTGCTGGAGGAGAGGGAGCTGGGCTTGAGGGCATGACCGTGGTTCTGGAGGAAGAGTCATTTCTCCTTGTTAAGTCATTCAACATCTCTCTCTCTCTCTCTCTCTCTCTCTCTCTCTCTCTCTCTCTCTCTCTCTCTCTCTCTCTCTTTGTCTCTGTCTCTCTCTGAGGGATACCTCATATGTTTTCTCTGTTTCATAGTCCCAAGAAGCAGGGACAACCCCATAGTGTCACATCCTGGGCTATCACTCACAATTCCCTCTCACCTCCCTAGAAAAGTGTCAACTCCCCAGTGGCCACAGGACATGTCTGGCTGCCTTTGCCTCATAAGTGAAAAGGGACATAGCAAATGTCAACTCTCGGCTGGGTCAGTGACAGGCATGTGCTGCACCAATGATAACAGGGAAAAGGGATTCCAGGGACAAGGCAGCCTGTGGTGCTGCCACTCTTCCTGACTGCTGTGTCCATCTATAAAGAGAGGATCAGCAAAGTCAAAGCAGAGGAGGTTTTCTGGATTCAAATAACAAGAGAGACATGACCTAAATAGACCTATAAATGAATAATGAGGCAGTCTCTTTCCATTAACGCATTCTTCCACTTGTTAGATGGACACTAAAGTATTTTCCATTGCTAATTTTGCCTTATTAGGATTTGCATTTGCAGATCTAGTTACAGATGACAAGGCTGTAAAATCACTTTAGGACAAATGTAAAGTATTCTTTATCATTTTGTCACATTCTCCTTATATTGTCAACTCTTAGAACTTGTGGTCATTGCTCATCACCTACAGAACAAACCAAATTGGACCAGATTATTCATCTTCCAGTAGGTCATAAAAGACGGTACGTGTTTACTCAAGTTGTTTTAATTAGGCAAATGGATTTAAAACGTGGCAAATATCAATTCTGAATTTCTTTTAAAAATTACTTGGGCTTTTAGTTCAAAGAGCAGATTGAACAAATACCACTATCCTTGCTATTTCTTGTTAGACCATAACAAGATAACAATGAAGGGGTTATTTTTTAACAAGACAAACCATCAAGGAAAAGAGAATAGAACTGCTGATCAGTGTGAAACAATTCTGGAAGCTAAAAAGTGGAAGAATGACTAGTCATTCAGCTGGCAGTGGACAAAATCTAGAAGTGGGGATGAAAAGAGATGACAAATATTGCTCAGGATCAAATCCCTAGACTTCTTCCCTCACTCCAAGTTGACCAGTGACTGCATATCCATCATCTTAACAGAAATTAGGAAACTAAAGAGCAGAAGTTCATGAAAGCAGAAGAGAGGAAATAAATATATCATTCAAGAAAAAAAAATTCCTAGAAGTTTCAGAGTAAGAGGATCCTGTGAGTGTCTGGCACAATGAACAAAGAAAACGGTTCACTGAGGAGCGTTATCAAGATTTTCAGAATACTGGAACAAAGAAAAGGTCCTAGAAACCTCTCTAAGAGAGCAAGAGAGAGCAGCAAGTTTTATATACAAGGGATCAAATCAGAAAAACAACAATGAGACAGCACCTCACACCTGTGAGAACAGTTAGTATCCAAAAGACTGGAAAGAACTGTTGGTGAGGATGTGGAGAAAAGGGAACACCTACACACTTTCAATGGGAGTGTAAATTGGTGCAACCATTATGAGAAGCAGTATGACTATTCCTCAAAAAATTAAAATAGAAATCCCATATGATCTAGTTTTCCCATTCTGGTCATTTGCTCCTAAAACATAAAAACAGTAATTTGAAGAGATATGTTTACTCTTATGTTTATTGCAGCATTATTTATAACAGTCAAGAGCTGGAAACTTAAGTGTCCAACAGATGAGTAGATAAAGAAGATGCGGTCTATTTACACATGGATATCACTCTGCTATAAAAAAGATGAAGTCCTGCTATTTGCAACAACATGCATAGACCTAGAGGGAACTATGCTTACTGTAATAATCCAGGAGAAAAGCATATAAGAATAAATATACATATATATACAAATGTATATACATATATATACATATATACATGTATCATATAATTTCATTCATATGTGTGCTATTATAAAAAAATCAAGCAAACAAGTGAACCAAGTCAAACAAAAATGTGGTTTTAGTTTGTAACACAAAATTAGTGGTTACCAGAGGAAAGGGGAAAGGGAGTAAAAAGGGTCAATTATATAGCTAAGGATTGAAATGGATTATTAGTGAACTTAATATAGTATATACAGATGTTGATTCAGAATGAGGCATACATAAACCTATATAATGTTATAATGCAATGTTGCTTCAATAAATTTTTTTAAAAAACCAAACAATTAAAGAAGAAATGGAATGATACCTTTCAAAATAGAGAGAAAAATGATTCCAAGCTGGCATTCTATGCTTAACCAAATTCTTTATTCAAAGTTAGACAAGAATACAAATAAAAATGTAATTGTCTCAAAAAAGTTAGTTCCTAAGAATTCTTTCTCTAAAAACTACTGGAGGATGTGCTTAACCAAAACAAGGGAGAAATCCACCTGTTACATAAAATTTTGTTACATTATATCATGACACCAAGCAACTAGAATTTATCGTAAGTGAAGTAATTTTCCAGAATGGTAGAGAGGAAGACTCCAGAAGAACAATAAAAGGAGATTCCCAAATGAAACATTTGCAGCAGGCTTTGAGAGAAACCTAATTAGACTGGAGCAAGTCAGATGATTCCAGAATAAATGATATCAAAGAATAAAACTGGCATATCTGATCATTTGGAATCCTTAGAAAGGAGATTAGAGTCCTCTGGGAGAATATAGAAAACTAAGCAAATAAATGACAACAAAAATGACAATTATAAACCATGGAGAAAACACAGGAAGGATGATGAATCAGTATATATATTAATAGCTCAGCTATGAATAGTGTCACATAGTCATAATAAACTAAACATAGGCTACTAGCTAACCAAATTCATTATATGGTTATTTAGGGAACATGGGGTGGCTGGGTAGCAGGGTGGAGCAGAGTGAAAGACACCTAAACTCTACTTTTCCATATGTAAAGTCATTGAAAGACAATTGAAATGTGAACATCAAGTAACTTCCAGGTAAGCATGTGTTTTGGAGATACTGAGCAAATATCAGGAACACATGAACTAGTGGAAAGTAGTCACTTCAGAAGAGTGGGAATTGGTGCTGGCAGAAAGATAGTAGTCTTTCATAGCAAGTCACCTAGAACCAGTTATCTCTTAAGCTCTGTACATATGTAATTTTAATAACATTAAAAAAAACAAAGAATAAAATAAATTGCCCACTTAAGATTTACTGCTTCAAGAAATATACCTTGCCCTAGGCATAGATGCCAAAATTAAGTAGAGAGTGATGTAATTTCCATGGAGATTAGTTTTCAATGTCTGGATTATCACTGAATTTCAGTACCAATTTTAAAGCCTACATTTAGAAAAATCTTTTTTTTTTTTTTTTTTTAATGCAGAAGTGATGAACTGGAGGACTTTAAGTAAGAAGTACTTCCCCACCCTCTGGGGGAATTAAAGCATCACTGATGATTCTGCAGTATATATAGCATAAGCTGTGACCATGGCCATGACCTCATTCCACCTCCTCCTGACCTTTCTTTGACCACCACTCACCATGACAGCACTTGCCTGAAAATAAGGGGATCTGAAAGGATAATCTCTTTCCATCTTTCAGCAATCCAGTAAGGGGGTAAATGTCACCCTTGTTTGCCAGCAACCTGGGCTTGGCCATGTTGAGGAACTTGATCAAGCTCATATAGTTAGCAATGGGGAGGGGCTGAGATCTGCACCCAGGGACCTGGGCCTCAAGCCCCTTCCCACACACCCTGCTGCAGTGCTCACAGGGACAGGGGAGGAGGAAAAGCCCACTCATGACTGCCCTCATGGGAACTCTGTTTTCCCTAGGACTTTCATATGGAAGCCAAGGAGGGGGTCATGAAAGGTGAGTAACAAAGCAGTGGCCACAGCTCAATTTGAAAAATAAACTGCTTTAAAGAGATTCAGAGCAAGCAATAAAAGCAGAAAGAAGCATCAGGACTCTAGATGGACGCACAGGAGGGATTCAGTCAAACCAGAAACTCTGTTTAGCTAGTTTGGCTTAAAAAATATAGTTTATGATTTGGTGATCGAATGCTTCACTTTTCCACAAACATGAATATACTGATGCTTGGGGTCTAGGTGATCCCCTTTGCTTCTCAGTGAAGAGTCTTTTATTTCTAAATGGAGGCCTGCAGCAGTCTGACTCTGACCCTGAAAATATTTATTGTCTGAGACGGAGAGACAAACACGTTAGCACCTCTGCATCCAAATGGGAGGTTCCTTGGTATCTGTTGGCAGGTGCTGCCAGACCCAGAGCAGGGAAGATAGTGAGAAGAGAGTTCAGCTTCCTCAGTACACTGTGAAATGATGCAAAGAGGAAGGACAAGTCACTGTGGCAAAGAGCTCAAGACAGAGGTCCTAGGAGAAAATCAGCAGTAAGTAATTCTGGCCTTGACCTCAGTCAGTAACACAGATGGTGCAGATGACAAAAGCCCATCCACTGGTAAACTCTTCCATAAATTAAAGGCAGAGGCACTGTTCCCCTTATAGCTCTAGGATTCCCTCCCAGCTGAATTTCACCTTGATATTTCTTTTCTATTTTGGGAGTGCATTTCACACTTTTTCTATTGAATATGTAGCTTAGATATCTTTCCTAAATTTCATTTAGTTTCAGAATGGCATAATGCAAAAAACAACAACAAATAAAAAAAACTAAATCCAAACACACACACACACACACACACACACACACACACACACACACACCCAATCCCATGCTTCTAAGACAGAAGAAAATAGATTCTCCTTCATTCAAATGTTGAGCAATAATCTTCTAGGAGCCTGATTTCTTCTTTTAGGAGGTTAAAAATAGTTATGTTTATTTAAAAAACTACATATTTTCTGTATGTGAATATGCAGTGTATATATATGGATATATATATAGCTATATGATAATATACACACAGCATATTAGAAATAGTAGTGTGTGTATATTATCTGATAAAATATAAACGGTGATTTTTGATGAATAATAGAATTTTAAATTACAGACATTTAAAAAGGCACAAGTACCATCAGCTTGTGAATACTTTGACTTAAAAAAAAACTACTGAAACACACCAAAATAGTTACATGACATGCAACGTAAAACTATAACTCAGAGAAATGTTACTTTACACAAATTTCATGAAAAGGGGATTTGAAAAATCCTAACATGGGTTTCATTCCAAGCTTTTGTGCTGTCACAATTTCTACAGCCAATTCTCATCTAAGAAAAGACAGCCACTCAATGTGGAGCAAAGCGGGGCATCCCCTGCAATCTGAGAACCTTAACAGGTGAGGGCCTGTCGTGGCGCTGCTGTCTGTTCATTATTCAAGCACACTTTTTAAATACTGCCCTGCCGGGTAAAGTCCCTGAAAACAAGTGTTGCGTGCTCTTTAGAGTTTGTTGGCAGAAACAGACAATAGCATGCTTTTGCAAAATACAATGAACTTCTGATCAATCTTCACAACCAGGAGCTGAAAATGAATTCATCTTTTAAATTTTATTATTTTCCTAAGAAAACTCATTTTGAGTTCTAGTTCTATGTGAGGAAAACAACATGACAAGTAAACAAGCTGCCACTGAAGATGTATTTGAATAAAGACGAGGCCCCGTCAGGACAGAGGAGACACACCGTGATCTGAACAGCTTCACTGATAGGACTGAATGGTTGGTAACCACGGGTGCTCCTCATGACCCAAGCGCCAGCGACTCACAAGTGTCTTCTCCATCATTCAGAACATTTGTGCAGTGATTTTCATGTTAAATGGGAGCTATTGCCTGCTAGGTCGACCAAATTTAGTGGCTCAGAGCATCCTCACACACATCAGAAGTCACAGGGAGTAGGCACACCTTTGGGCAGAAAGTGCAGGAGTGGTGGCCAAGGACTTGGCTGGCGGTGCTCTGGAGCCAATGCCTGGACAGTCTGCCTTCACTGCCAGCACTTGGCACAGGATTTGGCACCACTGAGCACTGGACAGGAGTTTGTTGGATAAATGTAGGGAATTTAGGCTTATTTCATATAACCAGATGTGTTAGCTTCAGTCACCCAGAAAGAGCCTGTGGCAAGGATTCGAGTGCACATAGTTCAAGTGCCGGGTGATTCTGGGGAATGTCGTTAAGGGGTCAGGGAGCCAGGCAGATGTGGAAGAGAATAAGTTACGGCAGTGGGTAACTGGGCTGTGGTCCTGGTGGGCGTGCAGGGAGATCACATAGGACATGCTTCTCCTCTTCTCCCACCCACAGGTAGCGGGAGCTAGGGCATTTATGGAGCCACTCCCATTAGTCGTGGGCTGCATGCTGTGCCCAGGAGTAACCTGCTGGTACTTCCTGTACCACAGCCAAGGAGACACACGCACAGGAGAAGGGGATCTGGCTGCTGGGAACTGAAGAGGTAAGGACAAGGGGTGGGGCGTGCGTAGTGTATGCTCTACGCTCAAATCATGAGTTTACACAGTAAGTCAGAGTAAGAATCACACACACACACACACACACACACACACACACACACACACATACACACAGAGTTCTGTAAGCTCAAACTCATTTAGGTAAGGTTTGAAAGCACAGATGTTAATCTATGCTGTTTTAAGTCCAGATTAGTGTTTGGGTCAGAGGTTAGATTCCAAAAGAAGGTATAGGGACTTCTGGAGTTCAAGTCTGTTCTTTTTCTTGATCAGGCTCCTGATTTCTAGATGTGTTCAGTTATTAAATGACTGAGATGTAAATTATGTAATGACCGAGCTGTAATTATGATATGAGCATCTTCTGTAAGTATGTGGTATTAGAATAAATAGTCAAGCAAAATAAAGCAAAATGCAATTATGTCAGTTATTGTTCATATTACATGTTGATTTCAATAGTAACTATTGTATCACAACTTGGAGTTGACTTTATTAAATTGCCAGACAAAACACAAGATCTACCTGGTTAAATCTGAATTTCACGTGACCAAGAGTAAATTTTTAGTATGGTATATCTCAAATATCACAGGGGAAAGATACCAAAAATTCATTTGTTTATTCCTAGAAATTGAAATCTAACTGAGTGCCTTGTATTTTTATTTGCTAACTCTGGTAACCTAGTTACTAGATTTGGGGTGTTAAGATAACTTTTTGTCTTTCTTTGGATAAGCACCAAATGGAAAGTTCAGTGATTCTGAATAAATATTCTTAAAGCAAATGGAAGACCGAACTCTTCTTTATCATCTATTTATCTTATACTGAATACTGGTCATTATTTTATTCTGGTTGTTTGATCTTCTCAGACTCCCCCCCACCCTGCTTTTGTTGTTAATTAAAGTGATTTTTGTCAAGTTTAGTGTAAATTTTGGGAGGGGGAAGTAGATTTCTACAATGCGGAGACTTCTGGATTCTCTTGGGAGCATCTGAAAATGTAGCACCTGGGTATTCTCACAACATTTGTGGAGCATTCAGGTGCGCCCTCTTCAGGTGGGAGGTACAGTCTTTAGCTGCCTTAGTCTATGGTCCCCCAGCTGCAAAGCTGAGTCAGCTACTATAATGACTTCCTTTTTGCTACTGCTTTCCTTAGACTGGACCACCCTGCAGGACTATGCTTTTGTGGTCCCTAAACTAAAGGGTGTACTTAACTTAGTGTTGACAATGCTAAGCACACCAGCTGCCATTTCTTTAGTCTGACATTGTGCTCGGGTGTGCTTAAATACATTGTTGATATGCCCTTGACACCCTAAATATTCCTTTTCAGACCTGCATATAAAAGACATAAAATAGATAACAGAATTATAAAGAAATCAACTTGTTGAAATCTAGTTATCAAACTAGTGAAAAATTGAAGTATAGTGATAATATATGTGTGTCTTTATTAACAAGAGCTGGTAAGTTTTCTAATTATAAGAAGAGTGTCATTTCAAAGTAGTGATGAATGAGGAGAAAGATTCGAGGGATACCTGCAGTAACTTTGTGCTTCAGGATGAAAATATTTTACACTTCTATCAGTGACAAAGTCACAGGTCCCACTAAAGTTGCTATGGTTTGTTGCCTTATGAAAAATGAAGTGAAATGTTAAATATAAGTGGTTAAGTACAAGTCTACAGATTCCAAAATCTAGTTTTTGGAAATGGAAGCCCTGAGGTTCTACTCTTCCTGAGTTCCTGACATTTGGGCTTTTAATTAATTGTCCTTCCACCAGAAAGGGCGGTTAATGTGACTCTCGTCCATTCTGGCTAAGTCAATAAGAACTCGGATGGAAGAGGTTGAAACTAATGGCAAAAACACTGTTTGGGGTTATCTGTAGATTTCAATTATGCGTGCTTTCTGTTTTGTCCATTATCACTGAGAGAAACTCGGCTATATTTATATCGCTTTCCAGGAAGAATTAAAATGACTCACAACATTCATTCTCCTATCTCAGCCCAATAAGTACAGAATTGGAGTCATCCCTGGAGGGTCAGAGATGCTCTCTCTACAGCTCAGTGACCCCCAGCCTGGTCCAGACAGCCTGCTGGCAGTGCAGTTCTCTGGCCTGACTCTAGACCTGCTGAATCAGAATCTGCATCTTAACAAGACCCCCAGGAGAACCATATGCTCATTAGAGTGAGAAGTGCTGTCTTAGAGGACAGAAAATTCCAGAGTCCAAGTAACACCTCTGAAACTGAAATATAAAAAGCAAGAGATGAGGAAAGTGGACCAAAATCACACTGGACAGTGGGGTCTGGACATAAGGCAGCAGGCACGACATGTAGCCACATAGAGCTTGATGCTGAAGAGAAGATTTGCTTGCTGGGGCTGTGAGTGCAAATTAGTAGCATCGCTCTTATGGGGGTTCCTAATTTCTCTCTTTTTAGCACCAACCCTGCTTCAGATGGGGGCAAGCTATTCTTTGTATAATCCCCTTGTAGAATCATGCTAGAAACTTCCTGTCTCTTATTAGCCATTCTATTCCATCCACTTAAAACGCTGTATAAAGAAATCCATATCAGAGTAGTGCTAAATTTATTTTTTATTTATGACATTTGGGTTAGAAGTCAGATATACATAAGAGGCAAATATAAATATGCCCGCAATTGATCAATTATGAAACCTAAAAGGGCAATCCCAAACATTAGACATAATTTCAGTGCCCATCATCATAATACTACGGTCTCCAAAATGGTCTGGGTCTTCTTTGCGTTTGAAGTGTTGACTAGGAAGGAAGTTAATATATATCCTGTGAGTTCAGAAATCAGACAGTGAGGGCCATGTAGTTGAGTTAAGGTTCTGGAAATAAGACCTTAGCTAAAATGACACACAAGATTAAGTGGCATTTTTGCTGTCTATACTATTGCCAGATGCTGAAACTGATGTTTTTCATGCTGTTTGGAAACTAGTGATGGACTTGTGGATGTCAGATGCTTCCGTTCCCTTTAGTTACTTTGAAAATTAAATTGCTAAAACTAGAGGGGAGAGAAAAACAGGAGAATCATCTACTTTTGGATATGGACTTAGAGGTGTCCTTTTGATAAAATCCAAGTTTCTCTGGTTTCAGAAACGCAGTTGTGTACTTTTAAAATAACTTCTCCCTCCTATCTAATGGATAGCTCCTGCAGGATTAGGAGCTAATCTGATTTACAGGGGTGCATGTGTTCAAGGCAGATACAGTGACCATTTGTGGGCATCGAGGTTGGAAGGGAAGCTCCTGTCTCCTCTCAGGTAGGGATGTGGGATCAGGCTCTGCTCTTTAGGGCCAGGCACTGACATTTTCATACTAGAAAATACTGGTGGCCACATCTGATCTGTCAAATAATCCATCTTCAGTAACTTCTGCGACTCAAGAGTAGGAAGAGCAGGAGATGCTGATGAATGAACACTTCAGCCAGGGCATCTCGAACACAAGAATATTTCTTTAATGTATGCTTGGAAAATATTTCCCACACCCTTGCATTAAAGAAGCTGAGAATTAAAATATGGTAACACATCAGCAGCACCTCTTGGTTTGATCAGCATTAAGCACCAAAGCAGAAAGCGGCTTTTTATTGTTTGCTGGCTAAGACAGTCTGCCCAACCAGCCAACAAAAAAACCTTCCTGGAAGAGCTCAGTAGTTGTTAGCCAAAAACAAGGGGAGAGGTCTTTTAAGTATTTATGCTGATTTTCTCTATGTAAATGACGACATCAATGGAGAGGAGTCAGCCTGAAGGCTGTTCCTGGGGTCAGATATGTGATCAAGATCAGGGTAGAAGGCCTACCCTAGGAGGTCATCCTTCCTCTGTGCAGGCTGCGTGATGCTGGGACTGGGCATGGGACTCTTCCTCCATCAGCACCCTAGTCCCCTTCTCTCACTCTCACTCTTTTAGAATGCATGGCCTCAGGGCTTGAACTCCCAGCTTTGCCTGCAAATTTGCAGCATGCTCAGGGGCACGGCCTATACTATGCATTCTAGTTTTTCACCTGGAATGATAATATTTATCTACACCCAGCCTCAGAAACATGTATCAGAAAAAAATGTCCAAGAGGGTCCTATAATTTGCAGTGTAAAGAATATTGTACAGGAATGCATTAGGAACGATTGCAAATAGGGGCTTTACCTGATCTCATTTCTAGGAAAGAAAAGGCCTCTCTGAGTCATCTGTGACCTTTAGAGACTGGCGTTAGGCTTTTTTCCAGAAGCACAATCAAATCTCTTTCCATAACAGTCAGCATCTTAAAATTGGTTCTTATGTGCCAGGCACTGCACCAAGCGCTTAGCATGTCCCCTTTCTTCTAATCTTTCAAGATTCCCATTTCATAGATGAGTCAACAAAGGCTTTCTAAGGTTACTTAACTTGTTCATAATTTGAAATGGATTGCGGCATATCTTGAACCATCTCTAAATACGCACAGAGGACATACTGTTATCCCCTTGCCAGTGATAGACTCAGATGATCACCAGAATGCCCTGGGTCTGTTGGATAAATACAGATTCCTGGGCCAAGCCTAGACCTTCCGAATCGAATTCAACCTTGGCTGAAACATTAGACTCAACTGGAACTTTATGAAATATTCAAGCCTGATCCCCAGCTCTAGAGATGTTAAAAGTTAGCTGAGCTGGACTATGGCTTGACCATTGGGATTTTTTGAAACTCCCAGGTGATTCTAACCTCTAGCAGGGATTGAAACCACTACCCCATTCAGCTATGACTATGAGACTGAGATAATCAGAAATGAGAAACTACCCAGCAATCCCCAGTCCCACGCAAGTTGAGAGGAAATCCCATCTATGTGTATGAGATTTTGAGAAATAATGAAGGATGTGATATAATCCTTATGAATATTTCAGAATTCATATACTAGCAATGTTACCATTCATCACTCTGCTTATAAAGTAGATCTGTTTTAATATCCCCTTTGGATTTACAATAAAATTTTACTTTGAGAGTCACATCAATATGAAACTTGAAATGTGCAATTGTTGGGTTTAACTTTGTATCTGGGAAGACTCAGAGGCAGGGGCGCTGGAATTATCTGAAGATTTGTTGGTGCATATGACAGGCAGCTAATGTTAGCTGTCAGCTGTGGATATTGGTCAAATCCACACTTGGCTTCTCTGTGTGGTTGGGGCTTCCACACAGTATGGCAGCCTCAGGGCAGTTAGAAAACTTTAGTGGGGCTCAGGGTTCTGAGTGCAAGTGTTCCAAGAGAGTAGGCAGAAACAGGAGAGTCTTTTATGAGCTGGCCTCAGAGGTCATGAAGTTTCACTTTTTTATTAAGTCATGAGACTGATAGAATCTAATTATTGTCTAGTGCTTTTAATTGGATGGAAGTATTGGCAGGAACTATTTAATATATTTCCCTGCAAGTGAAACAAACTCTTAACATAAAAAATATTTAAATCAAATTTCCTAAGGGTGCATTTGGTTGTGTAAATTATGCACATTTAAATCAATTACCTCCAATCTTGAGAGACAAAGTCATAAATTGAGTTTTCATAAATTTCTTCCTATTTTAATTTGATTTTAAATTAAATGTCTACTTAAATTATGGGTTTTACATAATACAAACTTTAAAAAATAAAACTGATGATTATGATGAAAAGAATCAAGCAATACAACTGTGTATAACATGTAAGTATAAGCATTCTTTTCTCCCTTGTTCACCAGATGTGAACATTTCTGCTTTTAGTTATTTTAGGTGTCTTCCTACCTGCTCACCTTAGCATTTACTGACTTCTTCTTATAAAGATGAGAACGTGACAGCGGCATGACACTCCTGCTGGCATTACTATAGCATTCCACAGGATGGTGAAGGAGCACAAAAAACATCCAAAATGTATAAAGAAATCATACAACTCAATAACAAAACCCTCAAATAATCCAATTTAGAAATGGGCAAAGTTTTGAAGAACATGACTAAAGCTGCTCTGTCCATTTTGGTGCCAGTGTTTAATAGACATTGCATGAGTATCCACAGTCACATGTTACAAAGTCCTTCATTCCTTCCATACAGGGAGTAGAGTCTCTTTGGCAGAATTTCTGGTGTCAGCTGAGCAACTCGGATCTGAAAACGAGAGACTCATTTTCTTAGTTTTTCTATGAACCACAAAACTGACTCCCAGGAATTAGAGAAGATGAGCTAGCTGAATTGCAAGTGGTCTGTGAAGAGCAGAGCTAGCACTGCCTTACTGAAGAAGTTGGCTCAGGTATGCCTTGATAATGAGCATTTCAACGAGATAAACAGCCTCCTCTTAAATAGCATATAAATACCACTACCAAGGAGCAAAAGACTAAAAAGGCATCCCTTTGACTGGCGATGTCTCAGTATTTAGGTATGGCCATGACTATAAAAATAAGCACTGCCTAGGGAACGCAAAAGGAAATGGAAGATACTGGAAGCTTTTTACTTCTTATAAATATGAACTACTTAATAGCAGATACAGAAAAAGGATGGAATGCTGTCCAACTTCCTTTAAAAACAGTAGAGCAGCAGAAGTAACATTTTATTGAATACTACCAGGCACCCTCTTAATGCCTTTTCTGCCCATGCCTTAATTAATTAAATTATAGGTTGAGTTGTGTTTCCCCAAATTCATATGTTGCAGTTCCAACTACCAGTATTCAGAATGTGACTACATTTGGAGACAGGGTCTTTAGAGAGATGGTTAAGTTAAAATGAGGTTGGCAGGGTGGGTTTTAGTGCAATTTGAATGCTGTTTTTATAAGAAAAGGAAATTTGTACACAAACAACACAGAGTGAAAACCATGTGATGACAAAGGAAGAAGGTGGTTCTCTGCAAGCCAATGGCTCCAGAATTGTGAGAAAATAAATTTCTGCATGTTTAAGTCACCCAATCTGTGGTCATTTATTATATGGCAACCTTATCTATAATGCCAAGCTACAGAACATTGTCTTTATTTTACAGATATGGAAAAAGGAGGATAATGGTAATTTACAAGCCCACTAATGAAACAAACAACTGACTTAAAAGTTCATACTTGCAAGAATTATTATTTAAAAGAAACTTTTTTTCTCAAATACTACAACTGAAATGGAAGACAGGTCCCTATTTTGTAGGAATTTATAGTTGGCTACAAAGACAAACTTCTGCATGGGAGGCAATCTACATGACCCAGCTGTTAACTCCAAACAGCCAAAAGAGTTGTGAGACCAAACTTAGCATTTTTAAAGAACAGTAGAGGAAAGAATGCCCAGAGCCTTTTAATGTGCCAGGGTCACCTAACCTACAGCAGAATGCCTCTAAATAACGGTTCTCCAGGGATACCCATTTTCTAATTCCTGGAACCTGAAGATATGTTAGCTTACATGGCAAGAGGGACTTTGCAGATGTGATTAAATTATGGATCGCGACATGGAGAGATTATCCTGGATTATCTGGGTGGCCCCAATATAATCACAAGGTCCTTATAAGAGGCAGGAAGGAAGTTTAAAGGAGAAGATGTGATAATAGGAGAGACTGGAGTGATACAAATAAGTAGTTCAATTCTCCCTTAAGCTTCCAGAAGGAAGATAGCCCTACTGACACTCTTAACTTTAAAATCCTCACTGCCAGAACTACAAGAAAATTAATTTGTGTTACTTAAAGTCACTAAGTGTGTAACACCTGTGACAGCAGCAATAGGAAAGAATTGCACCTACCCTACAGTGGAATCCAGGAGTCTTGGGCTGCCAGCCCTCCATCTATTTCATGTTCAGCAATGTTCAAATTGGTATGGTTCAAATTATTTTCATGAGATAAAAAGTGTTCTGATTGCCTTAGGCCAACTGGGTCCCAAAGCTCTGCACCTGAGGTTGTGCACAGGGAGAGGTTGCCACATCCTCCAGCTCCTCCAGCAATTCTATGCAGGTACATGTGTTACTTCCATTTTACAGAGAGGCCAATGGAGAGACTTGTCCAAGTATGCCCCTGCGCCCCCACCTATCTGAGTATAGCACAATCAAGTTCAAACCCACACTTCTCAGGTCTAAAGCCCACATAGTTTGTTTGTTTCAAACTATTTTTCACTGTGGTAAAATATACATAAGATTTCTACCTTAACTATTTTTAAACATACAGTTGAGAGGCATTAAGTACATGAGATCATTGTGCAATTATCATCATCATGCATCTTCAGAACTTTTTCACCGAAACTGAAACTATGTCCTCATTAAAAATGAACTCTCCACCCTCCTCCCTGGTACCCTGTAAACTGTCGTTCTACTTCCTGTCTCTATGGATTTGATTGCTCTAGAAACTACCTTATCTAAGAGGAATCACATAGTTTATGTCCTTTTGTATCTGGTTTATTTCACCCAATTTAATGTCTTCAAAGTCCATGTTTGAAGCCCAGACTTTCCCAAGGAACCACAGGAAAGCAGGGGCTCAAGGTGTCTGCTTTGTGGTTTGTCTCAGTACCCACAGTCCAAATTTACAGAAACTTGGGGCTCATTCTTGGTCATAAAGAATATTGTCATACTAAATTCTCAGCCAAAGTGTGGTCAAACAGCCCCTGCATTACCCACAGAGAGGTTAACTAATTACAACAGATAATTGCAAAATCCTTCTTGGAACTCATAATTTCAACCTTTTTTTCTTCCTTCTATACAACTCCAACTAACCTGAAAACATCTGCATCATATTTATTTCCTCTATTCTTCCTGATCATCTGAAAAATGGCAGAGGGAGAAGAAGAGGTGTTAATAATCTACAAACTTGAAAAACCAATTAAAAAAAATAAGAGTGAAATGATGTGTTCTGGGTTTGTGTTGAACATTCCATAATGGATATGTGCTTACATTGTTTTTCAAAACAACACAATGTTTTGACTTATCATTCACAATATTTTTACAACATACTTAATATCCATATTCCACACACATACTGTCACAGTCATGTCAATTATGTTCTACTTAATTGTTAATATAACTATTTTTTACCTCTAAGCAACTAACACATTCCATTCACACACTTAGCTCCTGGAGGACTAGCATCCACATTTCCTGAAGCTATTTTCAGAATACCATCATGAAGACTCATCCCTTGTGGCTATTCTGTTTTGGAGGCTTGTTTTCACTTAGGAAGTTCCCCATCCACCAGCCCTATATACAAAGTAGAGTCCTTTTCCATTCTAGTCAGTTCTTTCCATCCAGTGTAACTGTATACTTGAAAAATTTTTTAGATTCAATGAACATTGATTGGTTCAATGTCATAGATAGGAAAATGAAGTTAAAAATGAGGTTAAAAATTGAAAATGTCTCACTACAAGAAGATGGCTACAGCCCTGTTGTAGAAAAGAATATCTTTTAGTTAGAGAACACTTTAGGCCAGTTATATTTTGTTATTCTTCTGGCATTCTGTTCTAGAACCGGAACTGAGATCCTTTTATTTCTAAATGGTCCCCTTGATACTACCTTGTTACTTATCTTTACCATTAAAATCTTTTTCAAAACTAAACCAGTTACCTGGTTAACACAAGCTGCCAATGACCTGAGAAATCAACTGGAAAAAATTCATGTTATATGTCCCAAGTCAGCCATATCATTCAATTCAAACATGGAAAGACCTTATGACTATGTGAGTGGCTTCCTGTCACAATACTTAGTACTATTAATATTATTATAAAGAGATATTTTCATAGTCACATGCTGTCTTAATCTTATGATCTGGCTTTGTCTAATGATTTCACTTTTGTCTCCCTCACCCCAAGTTGGATAACTTTACTCAAAATATAACCTCCATGAGAAGAATCAAAGTAGCTTTCCACAGAGTCTCAGATACATTGAACTTCTGGATCATATATTTCTGATCATCTTTAACTTCTGGTTCTTTTTATGCCATTATCTTTTACGTTCTATAACAGAATTTTAATGATTATGTATCAGCATTACAGTTTCTATTTGTCTTGTTATTTACCTTTACTAAAGAGTTTCACACATTAACAGGCTTTCATGTTGCCATCTAGCATCTTTTTTCATTTGAATTTGAAAGACTTCATCAACATTTTTGGAAGTCTTGAACTAACTCCCTAAAAGCTTCTGTTTATATGGGAGTCTTTATTTCTCCATTTCTTTTCTTTTTTGAAAGACAATTTTGCAGGATACAGTATTTTTGTTTGGTAGTATATCTTTTCTTTCAGAACTCTAAATATGTCATTCCACTCCCTTCTGGCTTGGAAGATTTTTGTTGAGAAAACTGTGGATAATTTTATGGGAGCTCCTTTGTATGTGATAAGCCATTTTTTCTCTTGCTGCTTTCAAGTTTCTTTGTCTTACCACTTTGACTGTAATGTGTCTCTGTATTAATCTTAGTTGGAGTTCTTTAAGATTCTTGAATTTGTATGTTTATTTCCTTCCTAAGTTTGAGAAGTTTTCAGCTATCTTCCCTCCTTCTTCCACCCTCTCTCTCATCTCTCTTCCTTAATGCACATGCATCAGTCTGTTTGATAGTGTTCCATATGTCCTTCGGGTCTTCTTCACTTTTCTTCATTCTTTTTAAAATTTCTGTTTCTCTGACTTGTTTCAAATGACTAGGCATCAAGTTCCCTGATTCTTTCTTCTGTTTGATCCAGTCTGCTATTGATCCTTTATAGTGGAGTGTTCAATTCAGCTACTATATTCCTAGGCTCTGTTTTGGCTCTTTTAAAAATTTTTTATGCAATTTCTCTCTCTTTGTTGATATTCTCATTTCCCTCTCCATATATCATTTATCTGATTTTGCTTAGTTGTCTTTGTTCTCTTAGCTCATTGAGCATCTTTATGATGGTAATTCTGAATTCATTATCAGATAATTCATAGATTTATATTTCTTCATTTCTTTACTATAGATTAATTTTGTTCCTTTGCTATTTGCAAGATGACAGGCTATATTTTCTTTTTTCTTTGTTTGTCTTGTAACATTTTGTTGAGATTTGAACAGCTGAATAAAAAATCATATCTTCTAGTCTTTATGGATAGCTTTGTGAGGGGAAGATCTTCACCATTCAGTCCAGCTAGAAATTTTATAGGATTCTTACATCTTTTCTAAGGCTTGTACACATAAATTCATAGCTGAATAAATGTACATTTATAATGTTATATATAATAAATCATATTATTTATTTTATTAATGAGCAACCCTGGGTGTGTGTGGGCAGTGCCGTCATTTTTCTGGGGCCATGGCAAGTAGAGGAACTTGCTTTGGTTCTCAGTGACCTCCAGGTACCCCACGTGTGCTCGCCCTTTCTTGTCAGAGCTTCCAGGGAGGGAAGAAGGAATTATTCTCCTGAAAGCCAGGGTATTGAACATATGCTCCACTTTTCTCTTGCCCTACTGAGGGAAAACCAGTGAGTTGTGAGTTTTCTCTAGATCATCTTGCACTGCGTTGACAGTGGGATGCAATGCAGTGGGTAAGAACTTTCCTACCTGCTCCCAATCACTACTTCTTTGTCATTATAGTCACCTGGGATGCTGACATTTCAACTGACCTTTGAAGATGTCATAAAGGCAATCATAGGGCTTATATATAATATTGTTAAGTCAGTGTCTCCATGGGGGAAGGAGTGATCGAGGCTCTTATTCTATCATCCTGCTAATATTAATCCAATGTTCATTTTACTCAGTGAAATGAGCACTCCCATTAATCAGTCAATTCCTTAAGGTATCTGTTTAATTTGGCAGCTGATGAAAATTTTCTTTAAAGTTACTTAAGATTTGCTTTTACCTCTAATACATGTATCCTTATGAAGTACCTGTCACTTATCATTAACCAGTGTTTATACCCGTTCAACAAATGTGACAGCTAAATATTTCACTAATCATTCAACTGAAAATTCTTCTCAAGGGAAAGCATCATGGTGTTACTTACTCTGCTAACTAATGTAGTAGAACAATGAAAATCATGTTGGTCAGACATGGCATTCTTTCCTTCCTTCCCTTAAAGTTTAATGTTCTTTTATCAATTTTATCACTATCCTTTCTCTCTCAAGAAGATTTAATCATTTTAATTCTGTAATTTTTTTTATCCATGGATTAACATCTGCCAAGTTAGTAAAATAATCAAGGTTCCTTTATGCCCATATACATATAAGAGCCTTTGGAGTTTCTAAGAGCAAAATAATTGAGAATCATGTTAGAACCATTAGCACTGAAACAAATAAATGGTTTCTCCTTTCTCCAAATAATCCCAAATCTTCATGTTGGATATAATATGGTGATAGTGGGAAGGAAAATTAAGAAAACAAAGAAGTAAACATAAGGAAATAATATTTTTACAGGTAAAAATGCAAAGATGGTGACTGGTAAGTATGGTTTGCATGCAATGGTATCACACCTTAGAAAGAACACAGAAGAATAACTGAATTTTGGTGAGAGGCTCATCTTTTAACAAAATGGACCTCCAAATGACCCAGCTCACCCCAGTCTTGCAGATAACAAAAGAGTCATATGTGCTTTACTTGTCTTCAGTTCTGATTTATAATCGCCAGTAGGTCAGACACTTTATAACCATATATATGTAGGAAGAGCTCTCAATTAGAAGTTGGGGCATCCAGGTTCTTATCCAAGATCTCCTCAAAGACTTCCTATCAGATCTTTCCCAATATACTTCCAGAGTAATTTTATGTAAAGTTTTAAGTTCTGTGTATACAAAATGCTGGTATCAAGGAATAATGGCTTACAAGGAAGCATTGCTTCTTTAAGCTTAATGTCTCTTATGATGCTCTGGAAAGATGTACTCAGAACTCAGAAGATAGAACTATAAAATTTCATTTATTCTTAAAATAAGTTGCATTGTTACCCTAAAGACGCATGTTTTTACAGAAGCAAACACCTTTGCTTGTCATATACTACAGGCAAAGTACAAAAGATGATTTTGAGAAAAACATTGGAATTTTTGACATATTCTATCTGTAATTTATGGCATAGCTTTGTCACCAGGAAAAATGACCTGTAAATAATTCTTGTTTTTCTTCACTTTAACCAGGGAACTTAGACAAGGTGCTTCACATTTCTGAGCCTCCACTTTTCAAGCTGAAACATAAAAGTAATTATCTACCTCCTTTAGGCCAGATGTGTGGATGAACAGGATAATGCCAAGTCTCACTGTGGAGTGAGAATGTAGTTGGATTTAATAAACATCAGTTTCCCTTTAATTCTGAATTCTGATAGCTTTTTATTGAATTAGGTTACTTATTAGGCTAAGATATTTTATAAATCCAAGAAACATTAACAAATAATTGTTATTAAAACAAGTTCACCCATGCCCTACAGAACTATAGTCAGGTGGGCTAACATGAGAGAAAATGAATAATCGCCATAGATAAATTAGAAGAAAAATAGAATTCACAAAGATGGAGAAAGAACTAATTCAAAAGAAATATGAACCATATGAGTAGATTAAAACTATCAGACATCAGAGAAATTTACATTAAAACTCCTGGTGGGATGAAATAGAAAACTTGGACTCCTTGGATAAGATATATATTTTAAGAAGTTACTACTTGCACTTATTTGTAACCGAATACTTATAACTTGTAATTTGTTTCTGAATTAAATATACCCCTGTGGACAAAATGACACAATATATGTTTGTAGTCACTCTGGCACCCAGAAATAGTGAAATTATAGAAACATGAGGTTTAGTGTTATTGGTACAGTTGTTGTTGACAGCTGTTATTAGCAGCTGCAGCTCTATCACTTAGAAAAGACTAGCCAGGTGGTACTGGTTAAGGATGGACATTCATGGGGACTGCTTGGCAAACTCAGATCCAGCGAACTGCTGTTGATGTGATATTGGGTTAATAACAATTAGTGCTCTATTTTATATAACATTAACATGCTTTCAATATTACCTCAAGTAAGACAGGGCATGCAACAAAGCCCCACTTACAGGGAGAAACTGAGGAAACAGACGTACCCTTCTCTGAAATCTGCCTGTACTTATAATTTTCACTCTTCAGGTTGCCTCTATATGGTAAATTTTTGATGATGACCAAACCCTATGTTATTATTTTTAATCATGGACTATCGATCTAGATCAATCTAACACATAAAATTGACCCAAGTTTATTTGAAGCTCTTCCCAAGAGGTAGAATCTTCCATTGCTCCCTTAAGAGTTTCTTGGGCTGACTTGCTTTAAGTTACAGGATGTAGCAGAAGTGGCGAGGTGCCAGTCTGAAGTCTAGTTCTCTGGGGCCTTCAGCTTGACTCTCAGTGGGAATTTTTCCATAATCAGGCAAGCAAGTCTTGGCTAGCTTGCTGAGGAATGTAAGGTGCACTCTTCCCACATTGAGACATGCCAACAAACCTGCTTAAGAGCAGCCCAGGTCAGAAGAATCATCTTACTGGGCTGAGTTCTAAACTGCTAGCCTACAGAATTCTGATTATAAATGGTTGTTTTAAGTCACTAAAAAGTTTAAAAGTTTGTTACACAGCAGCAGATAACAGATACTATCGAGAACTCACCCATTGAGCCAGAACTCTGAGTATGAGGAATATGATTAATTGCTCATTTTCTCTTCTCAAGATCTGGGTAAGTGGTATATAGCACAGTGTCTTAGACTAAATTGTTCATCCTGATTCTTCACTCTGATCCACACCCTGTTACACACTTTCCAACTCTTCTTATAAAAGGTAGAATGTACTTTCCAAGCTTTTGGGATTTGGCGATAAGACTTTATTTGGATGCTGGAATGGGCAAAAGTGTTCTGAACCTAGAATGAAGAGAGTTGACTTAACTTACTTGCCCTGCTGTACTTCTGCCCTCTCCATGAGAAGACCTTCCTCCCTGAGTAGCTGCTGTTGCCTCCTTCTGGGCCCCAGCATCAGCAGACACGTGAGTGACAGATGTTTACTGCTATGTTACAGAGCACTAGCTGACAGGTTTATTCTGATGTAACCAACACATCTGAACTTCCTTCCCAGATGAGTGTTTTGACTACCATTCTAGGCCGGACTTCTAGGATTCTGGGCTCTGTTCACAAAGCAGTTACTGAATGACTCTGACAAATCAGAGGTCAAGTCACAATTAAACCAAACAGAGGGTTCAATGAAAGCATCAGAGAGGAAGGACTAAGTAGAAAAAACAGAAGCCAGGTAAAAAACCTCAAAACAAAGGTTAGAGGCAAAGGCAGGAAATTCATGAAGAAAAGTAGCAGGAGGTGAGACCTGAAAAGATTTCTTGAGTCCTTAGCTATTTTGTGGGAGTCTGTTGACAAGAGGAGTATTGTAATTCCCTATCTTCTTCTCAAGTCATCAGGATATGGCTGGGCATGAGGTGTTTGCATGTGCACGTACTTAGTTCAGTCCACATGGGGTGATACAGTTGTGGTCTTTCCTCTTAGGGACACATTTTTTAATTTTACTTCAGATGTTCCCAGATGTCCATTGTGTATCAAGACATTGTGTGTGCTTAGGTTCTAGAATGGCTAGAACCTAAGAGGACTGTTCTGTGATGATGGAAATGGTCTATAATCTGTGCTGTCCAATACAGCAGCTATTACTCATATTGAACACTTGAAATATGATTGGATAACTGAGGCACTGAAATTTAAATTTAAATTTAATTAAAATTAAATTAGATTAGATTTAAAATATACCCAATGGTTAATATGCCAGATAACACAATTCTAGAGGGCAGTGTGCTCTAGGCCCACTAAATTATGAAGTTTAATAAATACTACTAATTTAAAATAGAAGTCTCCTGAAAAGCTAGGCCTCTATGAAAAAATGGCCACGATTCACTGTCCCTCTTGCAGTTTCTGCTGCAGACCTGAGCAAGTTCGGTGCTGGCAGTTAGCACATTAAGTTATAAGATTAAATCTTCAGTGCCAAGAATGCTCAGTTGAAGAAAGTTTTGTTGTGTGAGACTTGCCACCATGAAAATAAAGTGAACAACAGAAAAATCAAGCCTCTTGGGCAAGCTTTCCGAAGAACAAAACGTAGGGCAGTTGCTTAGAGGAACCCCTTTCTCTGGCTCATTAAAGGGTTAGAACTTGAGTCATTGCATTTGATATCTTCTCGTGTTTGAAAAATAAAACAAAACCAAAAAACCAAAAAACACAACTGAGCTCATTTGAACTCATCTTTGTGCTGCAGGGTTGGGAAAGAATCCAGCATGTTTGGAATGTGAAGTTTGCTTTCAGAAACTCCACTCCCCAGTTGAGCCAAAAGCATGGTGTGCTGCAAATGGCCTTCTCAGAAATCTACACAGACTTCAAAAAGGAGAGTGAACACATTCTGGATGATGCTCTCCAAAACAGATTATGCATATTTTTTTTTTTTTAGCTCTGATAGAACCATCCTTTAAAAGGTATTAGTTCCTGCTGGTTTAATGACAGAGAACTTCCTTTACACACTGGTACCATTTTGCTCAGAGGCTCTCTAAACACCCAGCCGCACTGCTTCCATTTACCCCTTTTGCATTTTCTTAAACTTGTGTCAACTTTCAGTTATCATTCAGCTAGCCTCTTAATGTCCTTCTCTTAACTGTCCAACAAGTCTATGTTCACTCAAGTTCTCATCTCACTTCTTTCTTGACACATCTCAGCTTCCAACTCCAACTCTACATCCTGCATGAAGTCTCTCTGAATTCCTCCCTCAACGTCCTGAAGGCTGTGACATGGGCACAGAGCACTCCCACTCTGAGGTACTCATCTTGTTGTCTCAAGTGGGCCTGAATCCAGGTCCTCCAGGAAGTGCACAGCAGGGACACTGAAGGAGCTCCTGAGGACAGGCCCTGGGAACTCACCACCTCCCTGCATCTTGCCTGATGTAGACACCAGAAGGAGTTCAATGGGTGCTTGTAGTTGGATGATGGGAGAGACAGGTCTGCATGTATAACCAGGAGATCTAGCATTACTGGAACATAAGAGTAGATTCAGGAGCTTCTAGAAACACAGACTCTCAGGCCCCTCCCTATACCTTCTGACTCAGAACCCATATTTTAACAAGATCCCAGAGATGCATGCGGCCATTGACATTTGAGAAACAGAAATACTGCTCTAGAAGAAAACAGACTTTTGGGGACCTATCTAAGGGATGTGAATCCTACTAGAAAGGAACATCTCATCTCATTTCACTTTGCGTTTGGGGATTACATATTATTCCTGAATGATCCAGGACCAACACACTCTGATAAAGCACACAGAATCCTTAATTTAAAACAACAGAGCAAAACCCTCTCCCCACATACATGGCCTAAGGAAGTTTGGTCTAAGAGCTATGGGTACTTCTGAGAAGGTGAGTTGGGTGGGGGCCCTATTCAAGGAACTAAGAGCTTTAGAGAAAAATGGACCTATTTTAAATCTATTCATTTGATAATGTCAGTCCCTTGTGTCCCTGTATGAGTGTGGCCAGGACAGAGGAAGGCACAGTGGGTAGGTGTCAATAAAGATGACAGGAAGCTTGGTAGAATTTTTTTGGGGTGGTGTTAGAAATCATGTTATTTGCCTCCTTTTATTACCTCCAGATGGTGAGAGTGAAGAGTCTGGAAAATGAACTCTCATCTGTCCAGAAAAGAAAGAGAATAGAGAAATCTTAAAGGCACCTTTAAAATCAAATCCAGAGAGATGCACAGAAAAAGTTTTACTTTAAGAAAACTTTTCAGAGCTAGTTGACATTTTCCTTCTGCAGGGCACAAATGTAGATCCTTTTGGTTTTTTCAACATTTACCCTGGCAGAACTGGGAAGCATTCTCCCTTCTCTGTTATTGCAGTGAGGACTCAAAACCAGGTCAGAGCAGCAGCTTCCTCCAGCTCAATAAACACTCTCTCCTTTCCCACCTCTTGGCCTAGGACACAGACTCAAGGCTCATTTCTGAGGTAAAGAACAAATAAATTCTCCATCCAGCTGTTCTGCAAACACAAGAAAGAAGATCCAATAATGTCCCGGCAGGTGGGGGTAGCATCAGATTTTCCCCATTGATGTGCTGGGTGTCCCAATGACATCTATTAACAGCTGGCACAGACATGCAGCTGCCTGCCCTGCAAATGCTTCCCTACTGTGTTGCCAAGCTTTCAAACAGTTAAGGATCTGGCCATGTTAGTTCTTATTCTCCAAGTTTCTTTCTCTCAAGAATGCATAATCTCCCATCTTAAAGGTTTCCCATTATAGAGCCCTTGCAGAATGTACTGGCTCAGTAGAGCTCTGAACTTGAGACACTCAAGTGCAATCATTATCTCTTCGAGTTCCCCCACCCCCTAAGAAGACTGACAGCACACAGACTCTTAAGACTCCCCAATTCATTATTTCTTTTATCCCAAAAGGAAGGAAGAGAATCACCATTTAATCTTATTTCTAACATGCTGGAAGCTGCCCTGATGATAAAAAGATCTGCTTAAATAGTTAAAGAGACATGGGGAGGCTTTGCAGGAGTAAAGCCTGGATGTGCTGGGAGACCTCAGGCCAGGCAGATTTTGATGAAATTCCCAGTGGTTGAATTAACACTGGGGATTATGGAGTGAGTCAGTCAAGGAGAACTGAGGTCTAGTTTCTCTGAAAATGCAAAGGAGGACCTTGTTTGGGGGAGAGGTATTATAACCCATTTATAGGTCCTAAGCTATTTTTTTCCTGTAGAATAAAATGCTCGAAACCATTCTCACTGGTATCCCTGCCCTCCACATTTTCCTTTTTGACCTTGAAGTGATACTGACTTTTTAGTTAGTATATTCCCCTTCCGTAATTTTACTTGTGCCCATAATTTACCACATAGTAACAAGTCTAACTACACTTCCTTTAAGATTCTCAACTGTCACTGACCAATGAACGAAAGTTCTTTTTGCCAGTTTTCAGTAATCGACACATACACACATTGAGAGGTTAGAGAGTAGCTTATCACAGGTCTACATGCCATTTCGCCAAAGGGAGAAGGGGCCAGGAGAAGCATTCACAAAGTCTACCCAAAAAGTGTCTGGACGTTAGTTCAGTGGATGCTCGAGCTATGTTAGGTACATGATACACTGCAAAGCATGGGGCATAACCAACCATTTCCATTCACACAGAGCCTGTGGATCCATGGAGATAGCTTATCTCTGCTCTAGTTGGCATCTGTTTATGTGACATGAACACTGAGGACTAGAATAATCTGAAGTTAGTTTATTCTCATGTCTGGTTTCTGGGGTAGGAACATTCAAACAACAGGGACAGGAACAAGTGGGATTCAAGCACCCCTCTCTATCCTTAGAGTGTCTCTCCAGCCTGGAGGCTGCAGGGTAGCTGGGCTTTTTTTTGGTACAAGGTTCCAAAGGGCCATGACCAGGAAGGTGTGAGAGAGCCAGGGGTAAGCTCTATTGCCTCATATACTCATTATTGGAAGTCATGTAATGTTAGTTTCACCTTACTGAATTTGCTAGAAGGGAAGCACTAAGCAGGCCATACTCCAACTGGATGGGGGAGTAGAGGGGTTGCTGCCATGTTTTAAGGCATGGAAGTTTAGCAGGAGTGGGGTGGGGAGGTGTGTGGGTACCAGAAAGCAATGCCAGGGAGGTAGCCTGGTGATCCTCCCCGTCACTTTGGTTTATGGGAATCCAAGCCATTCAGCACTCTTATTTAATTCAATTAATGAAGTCTTAACTCATTTAATCCTCACAACAACTCCATAAAGTAGAAATTATTACTGTGAACGTTTTTTTCAGATGAAGAAACAGAGGCACAAAAGGTCTTTTTTAAGATAACCTAGTTAGTACCTGGTGGTTATGTGGTGAACTGTGTCCCTTCAAAATTAATACATTGAAGTCCTAAGCCCCCCAGGACCTCAGAATGTGACTATATTTAGAGTAGTTGAGGTAAAATGAGGTCATTTGGATGGACCCTAATGCAATATGACTGGAATTTGTATATGAAGAGGTAATTAGGACACAGACACACAGAGGGAAGATCATGTAATGACAGAGCAGGAAGACAGATGGCCTTCAACCAGCTCTGGAGGAGACCTTGAAGAAATCACCCTGTGGGCAACTTGATCTTAGACTTCCAAAACTGTGAGAAAATATAATTCTGTTGCTTACCCCACCACCACCCCCAAGTCTGTGGCACTTTATTATGGAAGTCAGAGAATATTAAGGCAATGGCGATGTTGGAATCTGAACCCAGGCTTCCAACTCTTGTCTGCGTCTTACCCATTCCACTCCTGGGACTGGGGACGGGGAGAGCTTCCCTCAGGGATCTCCATCAGTGACCCTCTTCCCCAATTTCCCCACCACTAGTAACCAACATGTTTGAAAGCAGACTGGCACTCCTTCCTGTACATTTCAAGGTGGATGTTTGGAAATGAAAGGAGAAGAAGCAAATTTGAAGCAAAGAAGGAAAAATAAAATACCTGAAATGAGATTATTTAAAATAGGATGAGGGGAGTTTTAAAGCTCCCTGGGATCTGACTTGGAAACTGGAGCTCAAAAAGAAAAGTCGCATGGTGTCTCAGACCTTCTATGTCTTCATTACCCTGAGGTTAGGTTATGTAACATGGAGCCTCGTCTGAACTGAGGACTGAACATTCCTGCTGGGACACCACTGCTCTTTTTAGTAAATATCTTTTTACAATTGTTGCTGTGACACAGACAGAAAGTATATGGGGCCAATGGTGGGTGCAGAGAGTATGTGGGCATGTGGGTGGTTTGGGATGCAGGCTGTGGACGAAAGACTTAACTACCAGGACAGCCTGGGCTCTAGAATTCAGAGAAGGAGACTGAAATAACCTCTCACAGTTAGTCTTGGTTTGAACAGCACAGGTTTCACCGTTGTTTGCCCTCCCAGATATGCTCTGAAATAAATATTATGGATGGTGTCCTGTGTGAGAAGAAAATATTTCAATGCTGAAGTCAGATGCACTGGACATCTCATCTCAAAGTCTTGCAGCTTTGAGAACAGGGTATTCCTTCTGTTCCTTGGTGGCTGGTGGTGGAGGGTGGTCAGAAGAACAGTCTGACCACATATCCTTGGCTTCCATTGAGACTTCTGTTCAAAAATCTCTGGTCAACACTCAGAGGTGCTCCAGGGGTGTGCTGTCCTTCTGACTATGGACAGAGGTAGATGGGCACACACTCAATGGCATGGAAGCCACAAGGGATTGTTCATGACCCTATCCAGTCCCATACCTCATCAGAGGTCAGAGTCCTGATAAAGTGGGTCCAAGGATGTACTATTGAGGAGCCCTATGAAGTCAGCTTTATATGGAACTTGTCCCATAGGACTATACACTTTGAGCCCTGTGGGCATTTCCATTTGACGTGAATGCAATCCTTGGCATGGGGTCTGGCATGCCATACACTTAACCCAAGGGTAAGAGACCCACAGGGCAAGGATCCACCTGCTTGGTTTATCATAGCAGGTACTCCATAAATACCATTGAATGAAAGAAGGAGTATGTAACTGTCCCATAAATCCCCTGTTCACTGGGGAACATGAGGCACACTCAGAGGTGCCTCTTACTTTTTACTTCTTACTTCTTACTCTTATTCTTCCTCCCACTCCTCAAAGCTTCTGCAGAGAGTTTCGAGCTGAATAAGCAGCACCTTGGACAGAACCAGGTTTGGGTTCTTGGCTGAAGAAATCTTCAGGAGGATTCAGATTCTGCAGGGTTGCAACATTTCTTAAGCATGATTAGAATTCTTAAATGCCTCCCAGGCCTTCCAATAACCTCTGTGTCATCAGACACTCCTAGGAATTTATTTTCTCAGGGAAAATTTGAACACAGAAACTTTATTCCTAGTCCAAGTGCCTATTGTTTAGGTGGCCTGGAATCAGTGGCAAGATCGAGGTCAGCTGTCTCAGAGTGAAGAGTGTGCTGAACATGGGGAGGTCACAGCGTTTGCTAAGGTGCTGCCAGCAACTTACCCCTCTTATCTGGATGTACTCAGAGATTGGTAGCAGACGACTTTGTCCAGAGTACTTGTGGTAGGAATGGAGAGGTGATATTTAAACCCCCTCAAGGAAGGACCTGCTGCTCAGCTCCACATTTGCGTGGGGTTCTCAGGTAGTCTCCAGGTGTCAGTTCTGGGCTAGGACTACCTCAGCTGCAGTCAGCTTCCTCGCCCGAGGTCTTATCCTTCCATGATATTCATCCATTGACTGAGAGAGATAGAGGTATAGTGGTCCAGCAGCTCAACCCAAGGTGGGCTATATTTGTTCCAGAACTCTTTGCCAGATTGTCCAAGGTTTTAAGGAGCCGGTATCACAGCCTGACTGCATTTCCTTCCCCTTTATAGGTTTTGATCCCTAGAAATATCTTGCACCCAAAACTCTGTCTAGTGTATCTTTGCAGAATATTCAGCCAGTGAGAGCACATAATTAATTCATCTAAAATGTCTAGACTCTGATTTGCTCTCCCTGATAAATTTTTTAAAAATAGGACAAAACCAAAAACAAACAAAATGAAATCAAACAACAAGTAATCAACTGGAACAAGGAATTAAACCATTTGGGGGGGAAAGATCTGTTCCACAGACATCTGTTCAAGGATAAAGCTAAAGACCACATAATCTACAAAATTAAAGCTTAAAAGATTATGGCTTTAAAAAGGAGATTATGGCTTGGATGATGAGCAAACATGAGTGATTCACTAATCAAAACACACACACTCATACACAGCACATTTTAAATTTAAATTTGGGTTGTTAGATGCTAACCTAGTGGATCATTGGATCTCCCTTGAACACTCCTAGTAATTCAGCCTCATTCATGATTGGTCTTGGCAGCAGAGTGATCCAAGTGAAGGATCTATCTGGGTTAATGGAAGGAGGGTCATAAGCAGCAGCAAAGTAGGTGGAATTTTAGTCAGAACTCACAGGGCACTCAGAGGGGGCTCAGAGTTACAGATGGCACTTCCCTAATTCTATAATTTGTATTGGATCTTTGGTTCATAAGAGACTACTGTGAACTATGCAATGGATGGAATGCAGAAATATGAGTGTGAGTTGCTTTTCTGGTGCCAACATGCTAGCTTGGTAAACTGGAATAACATGCACAAAATGGGCAAGAAGAGCAGAGTGGAATTGAAGGTCAGGTTTTATGATAAAGACCAATGTGTAGATGAAGGAGTGTCGATAAAACTGTGACACTGAGCTCAACCTATCAGAGAGAGGATGGGCTGGGACCAGGCTGTATAGGAAGAAACTACATGGGTAAGAGTGCGATAAGCTACTTTTTCTAAAATTTACTACATGCCTGGTGCCATTCTAAGTACTTTACATATATTAATTTGTGTGAATATTCAACAACCCCACATGGTTAAAAACTATTATTATATACCCACTTTACAGATAAGGAAACTGAAACAAATAAAATTTAAGTGTTTTGCTCAACATCATACGGATAGCAAGTGGCATATGAGATTTAGTTTCAACAGTCTGAATCCAAGTTCCAAGCTCTTAGTCATATTCTCAATTACAAATCTTTTAAAAATGCCAATTCAGCCAAACCCCACAGTTCTACAGATAGGGAAACCAATACAGAAGCCAGTTTTCTGACTGGCTGCAGACCCTGATGGGGTTCAATAGACTCAGGGGGAAAACTATGGATAGGTCAGGTTGCAAAGTGCATAGGTGGCTGTGTAAGTTCTAAACTGAAGTCCTAAGAGTGTATGGCTATCAGGTCAAAGTCACTAGTTGGAGGAGTCCAGGGTCTCCCAGTACTTAGTACCACCTAGATCAGTATGAGGGAAGCATTGCCCTGGCCCAAATGCTGTGATGGATTTCAAAAATGCAGCAGTAAAGGCCATCAGTCAATCATGTTTCCTGTAGTTGGAAATATGAGAGGCACCTTCTCACGATGCCACCCATCCCGAGATGATCAACATTCATGATGGATGGTACTGGGCAAAATGATCTGGCCCTACTCTTGTCAGCTCTCATATCTGCAAACTGGAGAAAGATAAATCATTGGAAATTCACCAGATGCAAATCGCCTCTACCATTATCACACAGTTGAAAGTGCTTATCAGATCATGAGTATGCACATCTGTAGATGGGGCAAAAGTAGCTTTGAGAGAAGCAAGATTTAAAAAGATACCAGCAACCTGTGCCAAGAAAATCAAAGCCGGTGTGGAGAGGGATGAATACAAAGAACTATGCACCCAAATGCCAACAGGGTGGTGTATGGGAACAGAACAATACCTGCAGACTTAAGTAGCTCAAAAGTTCCCATGAGTCAAGCATGAAGGTCAACTTCACACAAAGCAATGCAGTTTCAGCTGTGTGAAAGGGATTCCTTTGATAAACAAGGCCTGAGTATCTCCCCTGGCTCAGTGATGGTCACTGCACATTGTGTGACAATAATTCTCCACAGCCTGTCTCCTATGCATCAACATCCTGAGAAAGGACAGGCATGTCTTAAAGCCAAGTTCTAGAAGAGTGGTTATAACAACTGAGAACCGAAGGATAGTTTCAACTCTAGGTAGAAAAGAAGCCCAAGGGTCCATCTGAGATCTAGCTTTCATTATTGATGAAGCAGGAAAAAACTGTATTTTGTTTTGGCAGAGAAGGCAGAAAGTTTACTAATTATCATATATTCCAGAGAAGGAGATTTGAGAATAATACCATTTAGAAGAAGTCTTCTAAAAATTAATAGGTGCACCTGCATCACTGAATAAACCATCAGGGAGAGATGAGCACTCAATATTGATGCTTGCTCCTCCATCAGTCATTACCCAGCGAACATCAAGTATTGTTTAGGCACTGAGGGGATACAGAAGAAGCGACAGTAGTGAACCTGTGTGTCCCCATAACATTTACATTCCATTGAAAGGAGGTGTATGATAAACATACAGTAAATTAAATAGCATGTTCTATGATATGTGTTATACAGTACATTTCATCAGACTTCTTTTTGAAACAGAGAAAGGGGATTAAGAGTTATGTGTGGAGATGGGTGTGAACTTTCTAGTAGGGTGATCATGTAAGATCTAATGCATTGGTAACATCTGAATAATACATGAGGGATCTAACTGGGTGATTGGTGCAAATATTGAGCAGGAATGTGTCTGAAAGAATAAAAGGCAGATGTGAAGGCAGGAATGTGATGTGTCTGAAAAAATGCAGATTCCACTGATATTAGAGGGACTAGAAGGAGGAATTAATTGTAGGAGATCAGATCAAGTCCCATAAGCCATTTTTTGGCTTTTCCTTGAAGTATGAAGGAGGATTTAAGTCATAGTAGTGGTGATATGTCCCACCTTAGACTTCAAATATCATTATGAATCCTTTATGGGAAAAGAGCTCACGGGGATAAGAAAAGGAACAGAAAGGAACAGGGAGATCACCCAGAGGCCCGCAGCAATTGTGAAGAGGGGTGATGGTGGGTGGACCAGGGTGGCAGCTTTGGAAGTAGTGAGTAGTAGTTGGAATCTCAATTATTTTGAAGGTTAATCCAAGAGGACTTTCTGATAATTTGGATATGGGGTCAGGGGAATGGAGTTAACTAAAGATGAACCCAAGGCCTGTATCAGTCACAGGAAATATGGCTATACCATTTACTTCCAGGAATGCTGGTTGCACAGATTTGCAGGAAGAGTCGGTCAAAGTTTGAACATATTTAAGATGTCCTGTAGGTGAACAGGTATAGGGTTTTGGAATCATCAGCATGTGAATGGTATTTAAAGCCACAAGTCCAGGAGTGAAATGATCCCACTTGAGAGAGAAATGATCAGAAGATGTCACACTCCAGTGTGTAGCCTAGTGGGGAGATTTGAAAAAACCAACCAGAGAGATGAGAAGGAACAGTGGGGAGGTGGGGAAAGAGTCAGGACCTGGCGTGGCCCAAACCAAGGTAAGAAAGTATTTCCAGGAGGGAGTGAACAATTTTGCCAAGTGCTGTGATTACCAAGTAAGAAGAGGCCTGAGAAGTAGCATTAGACTTAGTCACATGGGGGACTCTGTGACTTTGAAGAGCGCAGCTACAAGGAAAGTCAGGGCACGAGCTTGATTTGAGTGGGATCAACAGCCCATTCAAGGGATACTGTACTGGAAGAAAACTTTGACTGAAAAATCCTTACTATTCCTTTGAATTCCAAGATTCTATACTCAGTATTATATTCATTTTGGAAATGCCTCATTCATGGAAGGGAAGTTAAAGAGAAATAATCTACCCAGATTCCTGAAGGTCAAAAAAACTTTCAAGAAACTTGGGCCTTGAATCAAGGCTCAGTAGTAGTCATGGGAGTTAACTCATTCCTTCAGTGGCTTTCTTGATAAAAATGGCAATCACTTATGTTTGGGCTATTCTGCTTAATGACTCCTAACTGAGGAATCAGGAACCAGGAATCATCATCAAGGTATCAGATTCACTACTGTTTTAAAAGAATCTCTGAACAGGTTATAACCACTTCCTTTCCTCTCTCAAACACAGAAAAAGAATTTTACAGTGAAAATAAGCTGGATGAGATTCATTGTTTATTCCAAAATTAGTCCACATATCAATTGAACTTGTAGTGTTTGGTGTGCTGATGGGACTGGTCCCAAAGTCTTCCTTCTGGGTATGGGAGGAGAATCAGGTATAATTCTAGTTCTCACTTTGGCCTGTCTTCTTGAAAAAGAAATTAATGCATGTAAAACCAGCATCTTCCTGTCTGAGAATGGATACATATACCATATCACAGAAATCTGAAGAAGGGATGGAGTCCACTCTCTTACACTCAGGTAATTAAGTAGTCGCCTTAATGAGTAATTGGAGTAGATTAATTCTCTTCACAGCTGGTTTCTGTCTCTCAGCATCAATTGTTTACATGAAAACAGGCCAAATTTCAAAACTTCAGCACCCCCTGACTTCTAGAATGTTTTCTGGATGTCAGAGCCTACTCTTCCCTCATATGGACTGAAAGTGATGGGGAATCACATCGCCGGGGAGCAACCTTTCACCTGTGACTAACTGGGAGTTTGTTTTCACATACCTCCACTCTCAGCCCTTAGGAGGAGGCCTTGGAGCGTGTGTACCCCCATGTCTCTGTTTCTGTCCTAATGCTTTACTATTCAAAGGATTTTCTTTGGAAGGATATAGGACCCGTGTGCCACCATTCTTGCCTTACTTTCTTCTTCAACTATGAGATTTATCTATTAATGCCCTTGTGTGTGGTACGTGAACAGTTCTCCAACACATCAACTTCAAGAAATTTGCATTTTTATGGATGCTAGGACACCCAGCAAATAGCCATAAACTGAACAAAAGGCTGATGTAATGGATAGGAAGAAAATACTTTTGTTAAACCAAGAAAGAAGTAAGGGGGTTAGTTTTTCAAGTGCTCAGTTCATTAGTGAGTACTGTATGTTTTGACAACTCTGCTTCCCTATGCAACCTGCAACAGCAGGGACTCAGATAATGAACACTGTTCTTAGATCAATGAAGACCCCTGGCTCCATTTTACATTATACTCTTTCTTTTTTATCCACTTAAAAATATTGTTCTTCTTTTTAAAAGGCTTATTGGGACATGGTAACGCCACAGGGACAATAAAAAACACCTGAAAAATGGAGCAAGTATTGCTAATATGCTTAGAAAAGTGATTGACTTAGCTATGCTTCTTCATGGAACTATACGTACCAGTAAAAAGCATAGATACCCAAAGACCAGCTTTAACTCAGGCTGTAGAAGAATGCACTGGGATCTTGAAATCCATACAATTCATTTGGCAGCTAATTGTTTACCAACCTGAAATTCTGTATTGCTTGCTGCCTTGAACTTGCACTTAAATTTTCTATGGCTAATGAATATCCACATACTTATGAGGTTTTCTGTACACTCTTACCCCTGTGTCATTATCACAAAATGAAGCAAATATCAGAATTAGATTTTACAGACAAGTGTAGGAGACTTCTAGAGATTATCATCTTGCACACATGAATAACAAAATAAAACTGAGAGACTGATAAAAGTGTTTAAAGAGAGATTATATCAGGGGAAGCCTTGTAACATTGACTATAGCCTTGGAGAACAAAAATGACTTGCACTTTCAAAACTGGAAGGTGGTGTGGGGTAAACAGATGAAGAAGGGCATTCTAGTTAGTAGAGACAACACATACATAGTATTTCCACAGACATAAGACTATGAGGGACAACCACAAGGCGGAGTTCAGTGCTGCTGTAACAGCAGGTGGAAGAGAGCCGGAATGGGAAATGGACAATGGGATGTGGCCATGGAGGGTGGGCACTGCAGGGGAGAAACTAGGTTGGAGTGGGGTCCAGAAAATCTAATAAGTGTGAACATGGACTTGAAGAGAGAAAAGGCAGAAGTACAGGGGTGAGGGGACTCTGGTAGCCAGCTGACCAAGAGTGCAGTTCTGATTTGGAAGGTGTCAACAGACTTGGAAAGGAAGGGACAGTCATGAAAATGTCATGGAAGAAGTTACCATATTTGACACCAGGCTGGATGTCTTCATCTTTCGTGAGTCTGAGACTTAAAGTATGACTGACAGGTACCAAGGGATGTACTCAATGTACTCGAAGAACTCAGATGGGACAGTGGAATGGCGAAATGGTTAGTTTTATGTGTCAACTTGAATGGGCCATGGAATGTCCTGATATTTGACTCAGCATCATTTAAAGGCATGTCAGTGAGGGTATTTCTGGGAGAGACTCTTCACCCCACTATGGTTGGGGCTCATCCAAATCTGTTGAGGGATGAAATAAAAGACTGGTGAATAAAGAACTCTATCCTCTGCCTATCTTTGAGCTAAGACATCAGTCTCTTGCTTTCAGATTCAGACTCAGACTGGAGCTTGCACCAAAGACTCTCCTGGTGCTCAGGAACTTGGATTAAACTATACTGTTATCTTTCATGGGCTTCCAGATTGCTGACTTACTCTGTAGATCTGGAATCTTTTCAACCTCCATAGCAGTGTGAGCACATTTGCAAACTAAGTCCTGAAGATGGGCGAAAAGTAAAGGCCAGGGGTGAAGAGTGGGATGCCCGGAAGAAGAGGCTAAAGTCATGGCAGTAAATGAGTCTGTCCTATATAATAGGGAGAGATGGGCCTAAGGGCTGTTCTGTGGGGAAGAATGTCCCCATTAGGGAGCTGGGAGGGAGAAGAGGCATTTGAGAAGGAAGAAAGTATTTTGCAGAATGGAACAGCTGAAAAGGCTGCTCATTGGAAAGAGTTCACTGGATTTGTGTGCAGGAAGATTTTGGGGGCAGTTTGAAGAGTCAGTTACAAATTAGAAATGAGGGCAAGGGAAGAAAGCAAGTCACCTATTATAGTTTTGAGGTGACTTTCTTTCTGGTGGCTTCCTTAAAGGTAACCATCTGGACCCAATCAACTTGTCCATCTCTCCATTCCTACATGAATTTTCATGAAGGAGGTTCATATCCAGTGTTCCCTGCCATAGAGCATGCACTTAGGCTTAGGTTCTAAGCTGGTGGTTGGAATATAGACTATGTAAAGCCCAAGGACCCAGGTTCTTGACCCAGGGTAGTGAGGAACAACCAAAATGAATGAATGAATAAATTTTTTAAAATGTTTCTTACTCCTCTCTCTTCCTTCCTGCCTGCATTCCCACCCGTTTTCCACTTTAAAAAATTATAAAGGGTCCTAAGGGACCATAGAGGGGAAAATCTGATAGGCAAACAGGTGGAAAGCACAGCTTGGTATACATACATGCTGGAATGACCAAAAGAGTTTGAACTTGAAACATAATCATGGGGTTTAGCTAATAGTTTGACAGTTATTGGTTGTGTATATGGTCAGACACTGGTCTTCTGACCAGGAGTTCATTCTCCTGCACATGAGAGTTGGACCTTGTGGTTTCTAAGTTCTACCCTGGTCTGGTCATTCTTTGGTATGACTTTCCCTGGCTTCTTCCCTCTCCATCCTCCACTCTGCATGTCCCCATGCCCCTTTATCTCCCTCCTACACATAAATGCTTTCTATTTATATTTATGGATGGAGCTTAGCTTACAAACTTTAATGGGCTATAAATACTTTCTCAACATAGTCAGGAGGATACTATTTGAGAAACATCACCACAGATGCAAATTTTGCAAGAAGTCTTAGAGCTTTATTGAAGAGTGAAATTCCCTATAATCTCCGTGTGTTTCTGCATTTTAGCACCACGTAATTTTTAAACACTGTGAATATGAAATAAAGTAAAATCAGTACCAAAGGCCATTACTTCTACTGGCACTGCCTGATAGATCCAACCAGAATTGTTTCCATTGTTAGGGAAGTTCACTGAAGTGATAGAAGTTACCCTCCCCATGTAGCCCTAAGCACTTAGCAAGAGTAACTAGAGCAGGACAAATCCACATACACTGATGAGCAGCATATTCATGTGGAACCCAAGTGGGACCCCACCCTAATGCATCCCCGCAATAATATTCAGGGTAAGGAATATGTTGAGCAGGGAACACTGGACAGAGTTTCACAGCCTCCTTTACCTAAGGTAAAGAAAGTGGGGGCAGGCTGGCTAGTTTAGCCAATTTTCCTTTTCTGGATCACTTACCAAGGCAAAATGGAAAGTCCAGCTAGGAGCATCATGAGGTTTAACCCAACAATGAACTAGACTTTAAGAATGAATTTTCCCAGGGTAGGAATTTGAGTTAAGTGTTAGAACAGACTTCAGGAGGTGGGCACAGCTGTTCTGAGCAAGAATGAGTGAGGAGAACCTCTTCCTTTCAAGTCCCACCAGTCCTCTTGGTGTTGCTTCTAGTCATCAGTGAATGGAGGAGCAAGAAAGAGAAAAACATTCTGAAACGCTGAAGACTCTTTTTTTCTTTTAAAGATATTAATGTTCACTAGTTTCTTTTGGTGAGTTTGATAGGTTGAATCATGGAGAAAACTGAAGCTTTAACATTTGGGTAGTTTGTAGCTTGCTGAAAAAGAAGCTGAAAAATCAGGTGACTAAATAAAGACACCATGGATAAAGTCAGAAAGTTTATGCTGTAAAAAACATACCTATTCAAATAGGAGACTGCACATGTTCTGGCTGTGGATGAGCAAATCTGGTGGTAATTGAAAGGCAGGCTTGTGGGGTTGAGCCATCATGTCTTAAGGACTGTCAATATAACCTAAGAATTACAATAATCAGTTGACATCAACTCGGAAACTCTATATTTGAATTCTAGGACAAAAGCTCAATTTATAAAACGAAAGAAAGGATGGCAGGGAGGAAAAAGAAAATCTTAAAAAAGAAAATTTTTTACACTATTTTGTGTAAAAGCCTTAGTGGAAGTTCTAATTGGAAACAGATTTTTTAGGCAGTAGATTAAAGTGATTTTTAAAATCATAAGAGAAAGAACTAGAAACTATCACAGTGCAAAAGACTTTAAACACCAAAAAAACTGTGGTTGAACTGAGTGAATATGGAGTTTTAATTAAATATGATCAAACGCTTCCTACAAATGTGCTTTGACCAGTTTATATTAACTGGGGGCACCCCAAATCTAGGACCATTACAAGATCAAGTTGAGAGTGAAATGGTCTATTACTTTTTCCTAACTGCTTGCTTTGTTTTTTGGTCAAAAGTCAAATTCCACAGGTGAGATAAGAGCATGGGCTTTTTTGTGAAACATATATGATGTGAATTCCCTGTACTGCCATTTACTGGCAAATCTCTGTTATCTCCAGGCCTGTTTGTCATTTGTTACCCACTGTTGTATACAATCTACTCACAAACTTAGAAACTTAATGCAATAAACATCTGTTAACCCACAGAGTTTCTTAGGGAATTTATAGTAGCTTAGTGGATTATTGTGGCTCAGGGTCTCATTAGATTGCAGTAAAGAATCTGGTTGGCACCACAGACATCTGATGAGTTAGAGAAGCTGGAGCAGCTGTTCTAAGGTAGCTCAGATGTTTGGGTGATAAGTCTGTGCTTTTGGCAGGAAGCCTCAGTTTCTTTCTATGTAGACTTCTGCACAGGGCCACTTGAGTGTTCTCACAACATGGCTGTTACTTCCTCTTGATTAAGTAAGTGAGGAAAGGGAGGCAGAAGCTACAGTGTCTTTAATGGCCAGCCCAGAAACCAAAACAAGGTATTCTTAATTGCATAGATCATCCTTGTTCAATGTGGGAGGAGAACAAAAGGTCTGAATACCAGAAGACATGTGTTGGTGAGCTGTCATCTTAGAAGCTGATTACTACATTTGTCAGATGTCTTTGTTTCTTACATTGGGGTAACTTTACATGTTTTATAAGGAATAAACAGGGAAAGGCATGTGCAGTACCAACTTATCAATAAAACCTGCCCCTTTCACTAGGATTAGGCCAATTTTAGTCTGGGGAAGAACACAACTGTGGAATACACTTAGTATAGGCACCAGGAAGAGTCTCAGCAGTAGAAGAAGCTCAGTCTTAATAGAAACCTGATAAACTATAACTCAAAAACATCTGAGAGATGGCTAGTCACTGTGGAATGGGACAAATGAAGTTATCACTCTGTGGACAAACGGGTTTTTAAATATTCTAACCTGTTTGTAATAAGCTGTCCAACCAAACTCTAGCATTTCAGCATTCAAGCATGATTTTCCAATTGTACCCGGTTATAGCATTACTTTGGTCAGATTAAATATTTCAATATGGCTGTTCAAGGGACAAGAATGGAGTCGGGGGTGATACATGCCAAAGTGGTCCCCTGGAGGAGGAGAACACTGAGAATGTGAAGGAAAGAAGGATGATATTTTTAGAAGACAAAGAGAAGAAGGTGGTTTAAGTTAATGGAGTGTATAATCTTTGAGAAAAGGCTAAGAGAAGGGGTGCTTTGAAGAGAGGACATGGAGTGAAGGAAAGAGGACAGAAGGTGAGAATAACTAGGAGATTTCTCAGAGCCTGCATAACTGGGGTTTAAGCCAATTCCTAAGGCATCCCCAGCTTGGATAGAGGCCCCTGAGGATAATGTCAGTGATATTGTCCATTGGGCTATGAAAGACAAATTTCTACATGGGTGTATGAGGCTTTCCCACACAAATCAACAATTCTCAGACACCTGTAGGGTGTCCAAGAGTTATAATCAATTCTTTTGAATTCTATCACTGTCTCCCTAGAGAGCACCAGATTCTTCCACAGGTTAAGAGTTCAGTCTCCCAAGATCACCTCCCCCTCAGAGGCCATTGGCAAGCCAGGCTATACCTATTCTTCTGGCCAACTGGTTATATAAATCACTGGCTCTCAGGACCTCTTTCTCAGGTTAAATTAATTTGTTAAAGTGACTCATAAATCAGAAAACCCATATTTTTCACCAGACTCCAAATTTATTACAAAAGAATAGCCATTTAAAAGGAATGCAGAGGGCAAGGTAATGGGAAAGAGCATGGATCTTCCACACCCCTTCCAAGTGAGCCATTCCCTCCAGATCTCCATGTGTTCACCAACCCAGAAGCTCTCTGAACTCCACCCTTGGGTGTTTATGGTTTATGGAGGCTTTATTACATAGATATGATGGATCAATTCATTGGTCATTGGCAATTGAACTAAATCTCTATTCTCTTCCCTCCCTGGAAGCTCCTAATTATGTGGTTCATTCTCTGGGTAACCAGGTTCCATCCTTAGGTCCGTCCCCCAAAGTCACATAACTAACATAACAAGAGATACCACTATCATTCTGAGTATTTAAGAAATTACAAGGAATTGGGGTAGTTGTGAACAAGGGACGATGATGAAAACTAAGTAAAAATGAGGAATATATTTTTGGTCATCTAAATGTGTGCATGCTCTCTCTATATAAATGTATATCTGTATATATATATATATATATATATATACACACACACACACACATACATATTTCTTAGAAATCACACTATTGTAATATACCATACTTGTAGTCTTGTGGCCAGAGAGAACTGCTGTCTGACATCTAGGATGGCCTCATCCTTCAGTTGTGAGATGTGTGCTTCTACAACCTTCCACTGTGAGAGATCCCTGTCACTGTTTTGCTCTACTGGCTTGTATGCATGCCTGGATTAATAACTTTCTAGAATAAGACTGCTTTATTCCAGCATCGGAACTTTTTCTGTATATGTGACCTGATACAAGTTTCTCTACCTCTCTCTCTGCACTCTATTTTGTCAACTGTAAAATGAGAAAAACAGTATCTACACCATGGAATTCATACAAGGATTAAAATGAATTAATACACATAATTTTATATTAACTCAGTTGAGATGCCAATAATCATTATTTGTACTAAAACTGCTTTCAATTTAAAAAAAAAAAGTGACTAGGAGCAAAAGAAAGTTGTACATTGTTTTTTGAAAAAGGAAAAAAGCAAAGATGCTATTGAGGAAGCAGAGACAGATGTTTTTAGAAGTTGCATATTGCAATGATCAAAGGCAGAGCAAGAGAGTGGAAAAAATAAGGTTTACTGTATAATAACCGAGGTCTTCAAGTGAAGAAGGCTGGGGGTGTCTAATACTAACAGCTGCATGAAGCCCTGGAGTCTCCCAGCTGCTGGCTACCGCGGCATGGACCTTCATTCTAATTTTCCATGCTCCAACTGCAGCCACAGCTTCATCTTGGAAAAAAAAACTCACCAACAAATAAAGCACACCAAGCCAGTCTTCTTTTCCATCTCCCAGGAAGTGGCAGTTCCTGGATACCCACTACAGATGCAGGGCATAGCAGTTATCCCTTTGACTCAATCAGGGGAGAGAGAGCCATAGCCAACCCCTACTCCAACTTATTTTACCTGTAAAAGTCAGGCATTTGGTACATGAGCTCTCCCATAGTCCCAAATGGTCTGCAGACTTTCTGGAAAGGTTAATGACATTTGTTTCTTTTTCAGTTGGAGATTTGGGATCAGGTCCAGTCTTAAGGTTTCCATCTAAATGCAGAGTTATATTTTGCCTGCAGGAAAGAGCAGCTGGATCAGGAGGGCATAAATGTCTTACTTCACATAAACAAAAGGAGATTGGCCTGGAATAAAAAGAGCGAACTGGAAAAATATTTTGTTATATCAAAAATAAAAGATAAAATTTCCCTTCCTTGCCTCCTCTGCTTCTCCATTTAAAAATTTCAAATTGAGTCCCAATTGCCTGATGAGGTAAGGCTTGTCAAGAACTCACAGAAGCTGGAATAAATGATCCCACAACATAGTACAATTTGGTAAAATATCCCACCAGCTCTCTTTGGACCTAGGCTAAGTAAGGGAAAGTGGTCGGGGAGGAAGATGATTGAGAATATGATGGGTCACATTACGTCACATTACGTCACATTAAATGCTGTGGATTGCAACTGTTCTTATCTGGCTTTATCATTTGCCAAATCATGATTACCTTTGCAGCTCCTAGATGCAACTGTAAATTCACAAAGACTGAAGTTGACATGAGATAGGTAGTGCTATCCTGCACTCAGGTGTCTGAATCTGAGGTCCTAGAGGGAACTAATTAGGATTTTTATCATGAGTGACACGAACAGGAGGAGTGGCACTATAAGAGAGTTCACTAGGCAGCTCAGTGAAATGAAGCAGGGCTCTCAGTGACAAAAGCTGCCCAGAAAAGTTGTTGGTGAGTTAACAGATGGCTAATCAAACTTTCAATTAAAAAATAAAATCTCACAATGTATTTCAGTGACCTTACCAAGTTTCTGGATCTGACAGCCCATGGGAGACTTCGAAATATGTTAGCTAATAGAATGGCTATTCTCTGAAAACAAAACTCTCCTAATTTCTTATGACCAATTTGTACTCATTGCATAGTCAGTAGATATTCTTTGACCCACTTATATTCTCAGGACAGAAATCTCACAGTCTCCCAAGATTGATCTTATTGTTATACCCTCATTTACAATTCATCAGCAAATCTTCTTGGTGCCACCTCCAAAAACATTTTAAAGTCAACAACCATCATTACTGCCCAGAATTAAACACACATATGATCACTGAGCATATGCTTGGATTACACGTTCCCTCTGCTCAGAGAGACTGAATTGTTCCAAACAAGGCCTGGAACCAGAGTCTTCATTTTAGTTGGTGCCATTTTCTTCAAGGAGAGGAACATTGTGGAACTTTCTCACTCCATGAAACTACCAATGCTATTAGAGGTAGATTCTGGAAACATGTTATTTCTCAGTATATCTTCTCCCACTCATTTTCTGTGACCCCTACTTTGCTTTATTTTCCTTCATGGCCTTGATCACTTTATACATATATCATCTCTCTATCTCAATATCCCACATTTCAAACTCTGTATCTTCTCTCTCTCTCTTTCTCTCCATTCTTCCCTCCCTTTCTCTCTCCCTCTTTCTCTTTCCCTTCCCTCCTTATCTCTCAATATTTCATCATTGTTGGATATTTGATATCCTACAGCCCAATATTAGAATTCATTTTTTACTTTTATTGCTCCAGTGCCTAGAGCATTGTCTGGTACATTGTAGGTATTCAGCAAACATTTGTTGCATCAATAAATGAACTTACTGCCCAAAGAAGGAATATACTAAACATTTCCCCTCATAGCACAATCAATGGATTATTACCCTGGCTTTAAACGTACAGATTACAATACAAAATGACAACCCACTTTTAATTAACAACTGTGATCATAGGTGTTTAGGCCCAAAGCATGAAATCTATCTGTCCTAGCCCACACAGTGCACCTGAGTGTGTGTGGGGAACAGGTAAGATGAGGGAGCACTCTAGTGGACACCCACTGGAAGAGCAGCAGCAGTCTTCTTGCTGCTGCTCATACACATGCTTATGATTCTACGTTCTCTGTTATGACAGAATGTTTTCCAGTGTTGTTTTTTTTTCCAGGGGGAGTGAGAATAGTGAGAAGCGACGATTAGAGCTCTTTGTTTCCCCTAGATTATTTGCTGGATCTGCCTCTGGATAGATGACAGGTGTGGAGGTAATGGCTCTCTGTGCTAAGTTCTGGGAGTGCCTGGGCCCACCTGACAGCTGTCACAGAGCTCAGGAGTGGATGCACTCATGATGCCAGAATCCACCAGACACTCAGCACATGCCACACACATTTGATGGCTCACTTGTCCCTGTTCCCCTATCATGCCCTGCTTTCTCTGTGAGGTGGGTTTAATGGTCACAGAAGGCACTGAACTGTGAAAGATTGAGGAGGACAGCTGCAATATGATGAGAGCTTTGTGGTAGATATCCACACTTGAGTTGGGTTTGAGGGAGAACTTACCATGTCTGTGCCACTGGCGGGAACTCTGCAGCCCTAAAATTCTGTTTACTGATACTATGACTGATATAACACTTAGCCTCTTAGAGCATCAGTTTTCTCTCCTGTAAATAGAGTCCTTCTTAAAGGATTTTTGTGAGGCTAGAAGGCGTTTATGTATGTACAGCTGTGAGAACAGTGTCTGGAGCAGGTAAGGACAAGAAGTGAGCTAGTTAAAGGGAAAGAACAAATTTTAAAAAAGCATCTGCCAGTCAGTCAGGTATTTGACCTCACTTCATCTACCCTTCAGCCTCAAGTTCAACTATTTGTGGGAGATGAGAGTCTGGATGCAATAGGAGGCAGCATGGGGAAATGTGTCCACTGGGACATACATGATCATGAAAAGAAAAGCCATTTGTGTCTAAATGACAGACTCTCTCCCATGGGTGGTGCTTAGCCAGGATGACTGTAAAGTTCTCAGCTCCTTAGATAAAGAATGTCTTCATCAGTCCCAAGGACAGTCCTTCCAAGGATGTAGATGGTGGCCTGAAACTCCATCCCCTCTGCTCACTTTTAAGGAGCAATGTGAGATTTAATTACATGGAAGGACTGTTCATCTCCAGATGCCAGAGATGGTTGCTCTCTTCCTCATGCATCTGCTACAATGTATCTCAGATCTTGGTTACCACTATACCCAGATCTGCTGGACAAGAGCGAGGTGACTCTCTCATTTGTTTCACACAGTTAAAGAATGCTGCTTCTACCTCTGACTACCTCTCTTGCAAACCCAAATACAAGCAATAAAACCAATAAAAAGTTGCCATGACTACTTTAAATAACTTCTAACAAACAGCCTTACTCTCTATTGAAAAGTGAGTTGGATAGACTGACTCAGGGGAAGTGGGGGGAGTGTAATGGTTCAGAGAATGTAGAGATTAAGATTGGAAACCTTGTTTAAAAATGGGCAAAGAGTTTAACAGACTCTGCTAAAAAAGATGCACAGATGGCAAGTAAACATGTGTAAAGATGCTTAACATTATGACTCATCAGGGAAATAAAAATTAAAACCGCAATGAAGTGCCACTCACATTCACTAGAATGACTAAAATTCAAACAAAACTAATAACACCAAATGCTGGTGATGATGCAGAACAGCTTCAATCTCACCTGTTGTTGGTGGGGAAAAAAAATGGTTTAGTCACTTTGAGAAATTATGGGAAATTTCTTAAAGACATAGCAAATGACCCAGCAATCTCACTATGCATTATTTACCCAAAATAATCAAAAGCCTATGTCCACATGAAGCCCTGTGAAGGAACCAGGAATGTTGTCAAAGTTGCTAGATAGCACATGATACTGTAAGGTTTACTTTGTAGTCATTTATCTGCTCTGTATGACAGCCAGTCATGGATCTGGGATGCCACTTGTCACATTATTAGCTCTGGGGAGCAGGAGGAAATGGATGGATGTTTTTTGTTAACTTAAATGAATTGGGTAGCTGTAGTGCCTTTGCCACAGTGATTGATTCAGGATGGTCAGGTGATATGAATTGACCCAATCAGATTTTTGTTTGATGAAAAGATGGAGAATAAAGGATGGAATGGGTAGGGGAGACAATCTTTTCTTTCTCGGTCAATGTGGTACATGTTTATGGATATCTAGTCTGAAAGAGGGGGACAGGAGGCTACTGACAAGATAATCATAGAAAATCGGGCTGGTACCCTGACCAGACTATGCCCAATGTCTATTTTCCTCTGTATTTTTCAGAGACACCAATAAATTGTCTTCACTTAAGAAACCAGTTAGAGTTGGGGGTTTTGTTACCTGAAACTGAAAGCCTCTTAACTAATCTAAATGTGGATCAATCTGAGAATGGATCTGATTTCAGGAGATCATTTCAAAGAGGTAAGACAAGCCAGAAACAAATGCTGTGAGCCAAAGTCACACCTAACACACATCTGGGATAAGGATGAAGATGTCATCGGGATGGAGCAGTGTAGAGGTAGGTTGGTGACCTTGATGGAACTCTGGGTCAAGAACAAGTGTCTGTCAAAGGAAGATTAGGTGTAGGAGGTGTAGGGCCCTGTTAGGACCTGGTCTTATGGGAGCAACAGGGAATGAACAGGTAACAGCGAGGGAGAGCTCTTCAGGCCGACAGACAGAGGGCTGGTGGGGGTGGAAGAAGAGTCAAGAGAGTGGGGAACTGTTTATGCTGCCTGGGCCACTGCCCAAGGAGGACTGATTCATGCCCAAGACCAAACCTGGTCCAAGAATTTGAACAGAGCCTTGCTTGAAGATGTGACTATCAGCTGGCAGTTCTCATTTAGTGTGAAGACTGGGAATCTGCCTTAAAGAAAATCCTCTGGAGACAGGCAGTCTGCAGAGGACACTGGAAAAAAGTCTATCATACCAGAGTGGGATGAAATCCTATAGCTGATCTAGCTGAATCTGACCACAGCCTTAGTCTATTCTGCACTAATTCTCCTCTCCTGCTTCTCACTGGATCAAATGTTAAAGCATCCTGCTTCCCACACGAAATCTTCACCCGCACCTGCTCTTTGATTTCTCCCCATGGATCACTTGCTCTCTTCCTTGTACTTTCTTCTCCTTCCCTAGGGTGGATGGCAGGTCTCCAGTTCCTATTTTTAGGTTTGGCAGCTAGCCTTGCCTATCCTCAGTCCCAGATTCTTCTTGGGGAATCTGGATGCTTCTCAGAATTGAAACTTGAGAGGTCATGTGTTGGGTTTTGTTGGAGAACACGAAGCCAGGAATTAAGATATACAGAGGAAACTGGGGTGTACTGTTGGTCTCTCAATGGTTTATTAGTCTGAATCATGATGCCATTGGATTATAAGAGAAGCTTCTAGTTGAACACTGGTTGGGCCTAGGACTTCCATCGTCCAGCTCAGGTCATCACCATTACGTTGATGGAATTCTTTGTATTGCTCCCAGCTCCTACATGCAACACTTCTAAGGAATACTTACAATCCAGGGTTAATTATAAAAATGACATCTGGAGGTTTTTAAATCATGAGGAAACAGAATAAAAAAAATTTTATGGTCAGCAGATGTGGGCTCAAGCCCAAGTTTAACCACCTCATGGAAACCTTTCTGTCTGCTCCAAGTACTCCTTTTCTTGCTTGTATTTTAAGATAAAACTAACTTAAAACTCAATGGGTATATTTCTATAAATATAAAATATATACACATTGGAGAAATTTAATAAATGGTAGACTTTTTGATATATAATTTTTAACTTTTTTCTTATTTTGTAATGTCTGTTGAAATCATCCATTTATTTATTTTTTCATATCTTTCCTTGTTTATAATTTATGATAGATATTTTAAATGCTTTTCTTCTAATTCTAGTGTCTGCTAAGCATCTGTGATTTCCTTCTGTTGGTGATTTTCCTTGGTTATGAGTTCTATTCCTGCCCCTTCACATGTCTTTTTAATTTATTTCATACTGGATACTAGATATAGAAGAAAAGCAAGATTTGAAAAATACTACTGTTACCACTGCTGCCAGAATTTTCAAGTTCTTCTCTCATCTTGGCATGTTGACTAAGGTGAGGTGTGAGCATTCAAGATTTCAGCAAGAATTCATTTGTGTCCCAACTCTCAGCTTCCTAAAGAAGAGCTGGTCTCTTTGCTCTCATCAGGGTAGAGGGTCTGCTGTGCTGATAAAATTATTATTGTTGTTGAAAGTTTTTCCAGATTCCAAGAATTCCCATCCACCTCCACCACTGCCAGAGGCTCAGTTGGCTTCATCTCCACAAAGGTAATCCCTGGATCTCAAGTGGCTTTCCACTCTCCCTCTATCTGGACCTGCTAGACTCACAGTTCACTTAGGAAGGGGTCTTCTCTCTGGAAATCAATTATCAAGCCTTTCTCATCCCCACTGTTCTTTGATAATACCATATATTAGTGTGATTTTTATATTATATTGATTTTTTTTTATGTTCCCTTGGGAGCTAAAGTCTTGCTCCCAAATGAAGCAGGAAGTGCCTAGAATGGTAGCTATTATTTTTGACATTAGAGAAAAGTCTTTAAATACAATATGTCCTGGCCTTGAACTCTTAATAATTAGCTTAGTATTAACTTCTGTGTTTCATCCAGGAGACTTGGAAGTGAGAGCCACCAGGTGACTTATTTTTAAAGGTTTAGTCTTAAGTTTATAGCAAAGTTTTATGGACACCACTCAAATCTCCTCACCTGTACCATTTCAGGTCCTTAGAATGACCAATCCCTCTGTCTCTTTGCTTGTAGGTTTTATCAGCACCCCAAAGTCCACATTGCCTGCATCCAGCAAGTTATAATACTGGGGAACTAATGACCTCAGTCCTTAATCAATGATTCATGGAGGTTGGTGAATAAATGCCCCAGCTCCCTTGCCCTTGGGTGAGATAACTTGAAGGCCAGTGCTCTATGGCATTACCCACCTCCCCTCCCCAGGAGTAAACCTCAGGTGCCCAGCGTGGTAATTTGCTTGTTAATACACTTTGACTGCTTTCTTTTCTTTGTCTTACTTTCCCACTCCCTTGTTGGTTTGTCTTGGGATTATTTTTCAGATAAACCATGTCTACTTGAAGCACTGCTGAGGGCCTCCTTCTGGGGAAATTCAATGGGCAACAGGTGCAATCTCAAGGTGTGGCTCAGGTTTGTGTAATGGGCTGCTTGGACAGGGTATTAATTGAAGAAAAGCAAACCCACCAGAATTAGGCGGACCTTGCCAAAGAACATCAGGCATATTTCAAGGATGCTGGGAGAACTGATGTTGCAGCTCTTTATTATAAGCTGCAGCCATCTGCTGGTCTGTAATAACTGGAAAATGAAAGTCCTGATCTGAGATGCAGCTAAACTGTTTACTCTCTGTTTGTAGTTAGATCTTTAAAGCTGAACATGTTTTGAATGGTGGATTTAAATTCATAAGTACATCACTTTGCAAAATTGGCACAAAGTTCCTTCAATACAACATGAGGAATACATTAGCATGCTGCATCAAGAGCTCGGTGTTCTCATTTGTTGTTATTATTTTTGTTTTCAAATAAAGAAAACTTGTAGGCACACAGCCCTTTGAATACCTTGCAGGGATGCCAAGAATGGCTGTATAAGCCGCTTTCTAAGAAGCAATTTCCGTCTTGTCCCATAAAATTCCCCAAAGCACCTTAGGCAAAAACCAAAGTGTTGGGTGTGTTTGCAAACTGCAAATACAGCAGACATTTAATGACATCAAATTCATCAAAACCCTAATTGAGACAGGAACTCAAACCTTACAGCTTAATTGCTTTAATTTCAGATGGGTAACAGACTGGTCACAAGGAGGCCTTCGTGCTGGAATACATTAGAGAGAGGCCCATGGGCACAGGCTGGTAATTCTCCCAGCCAAATGGAAGTGCAGACCACATAAATAACAGTGCTGTGACCCGAGATTGGATTTATTAATCAGCCCAATTTCCAATATCTATTTTGCTGTGACATTCCGCAGCATGGGCTCACCGCCCAGGGGTGCTTCCCCCTGTGGAAGTCAGCTTTAATTTCTCACTGATTTTCCTTTTCCTCCCCAGCCAGCAGAGAGGCAAGGACCAGTCCTCTGAGACCCTTCTAAGAGCATCTCGTTCTGATTTTCATTTAGAAGACCTGTCTATCCCTTCCCTACTGGACATCTTGTATTTAGTAAGTTCCATCAACTGGTCAGTCTTAGAGTGGAATTAGGAGCTGAGGACCTAAGGGATGTGTTACTCTTCTGACAGCTGATAACAGTGTCTAAATTGTCTTGAGCATTTATTGTGTGGGCCAGGACTTTTTTAAAAAAAATACTGTGTTATGTTTCACTCTTATGTCACCATAAAGTAATTGCAATAGTACCCACTCCATATAAGTGAAAACTGAGGCTTAATCTTGAAGTAACTTCTCCAAGGTTGCACAGCCAGGAAAAGGCAGAGGCAGGATTAAAAGCCAGGCAAGTCTGATTCCCAGGCTCAGTTTCTTTTCAATCTGTCATTTTGATTCAACAGTGAAGACCTCAGGATTCTACAAAGTCGTAAAAAAGAGAGCAGCTGGTGGTCTTGGAACTTTCCAAGTGAGCAGGGGACAAGGAATGTCAAAGGAAGGGTTGATGCTCAGAATCATCATGTGGGTGAGACATCAGGGTGAGACTTTGCCCCACACCTTGCAGAGTTGTGAGATGAGCTTAGCAGAGACTTCCAGGGAGAGTAAAGTTATGCCAGTACCTGCTGAAGTTCAGGATGCAATTTGCCTTTCGTGCAAGTGTTCCAACTAAGCCAGGGTGAGCTGCACTGCCAATAAATTATGAAATACAAATGCATTCAAGCCATTTCATATATAATTAGTTACATGGCATTTACTAGACACTTCCCAGTCATTTGTTTCATTTCTTTACATTATTCCTTCCCCTTTGGGCTTGCGTTTGAATCAAGCTTCAGGTACAAATGACTAATGAACTAATGACAACACTAATAACAGTCAGGCTAATAATCATACTGCTAATGGTGACAATGCTAATTAAGAGTGTGCTCACAGCAGCAGGCACTTCTGCAGGATGTTACTATTTGTCTCTGGAAAGCAGTGAGAAGGAGTCCAGCATGCGGCGCCAGGAAAGTGTAAAATGGCACCAAAGGCAAGGATGCAGACTCCTTGCTTGTACTAACGACATGTATAGGAGATTTTAAAACACCACCATATGTGAGTCCACAAAAATCTAAGACAAGAGATAAAAGACCAAATGGATAAGAAAAAAGAAACTGTCAGTCTTGCAAGTGGGGTAGAACTGAATCACCCTGTTTGAAAACAGCTGGGCAGGGGCCTTTCGGGAGTGACCGCCCTCCTGTGGGCCATGGCATCAACTCCTGATCAAGGCCTCCTTCTACCTGCCACCCAGAAGCAAAGGACCCACCAGGCTACCCAGATAAACCAGCATGAAGATGATGGAAGTATAAGCCGGGCAGTAACCACATGCCACTCCTTACTGGAGACTGGAATCTGCATTTGAGGCAGATTCAGGGGCCTCTGGTAGGCAGACTGAACAGTGGAAGGATCTGACAGGGTGTGGAGAAGGTTTGCAGGAGTTTCCCTTCTAGCAGGACCCTGCATCCTCCTTGGAGAGGGAGCTGTTTGATATCACAAAGTCCCTTAATACTGCAAATGGAGTGCCCTTGATGGGCTTTTACAAGTCACTTTTCCTAGAAGATACTCAGAGTCCTGGAAGGTTGAACAGAGAGCTCAGGGCCATGTTGTTTCTAAATAAAATTCCTATGAAGAAACTAGGACAGCAGACCCGGCAGGACGGCTGCAAACCCTCAGGTGCCACTGTACTGACAGGGTTGCCCAGCCACCTTACTCTTCAATGACTTCTGGTGTTTTCCCTAGATGTTCCAAACAGACACCAGAGTTCAGAAAGAACACAGACCTCATGACACCCGTGGGCAGTAGACTAGTCCCCAGTGATAAAATAAAGGCATGCAAAACCTCTCAAGACCCCCGTCAGTTTAATGATCATGTAAATAAAATGCCTCATCTCTCAGAAAAGAAATGCTGGATCCTAAGCTAAGATGATGGCAGATTGTTTTTAGCAGAAAAAAATTGATGTCATTTCCTGGTTTTCTCTGTTATTTACTCTACTTCCATTGAGGTAAAGCCTACCCAAAATTATTTTAGGTCATTCCTGTTCAGATCGGTAGCACATCAGAATAAGTGTGATACTTCGATTCACACCCACACCTTCAGCTGGTTAATTACTATGTGGGGCCAGGTGCTTGGTACTCCATCCGCATAGAGACCAAATCATGGTGCCAGATGCTTTTCAGTCCCAGCCAGGTCAGCCTTCAGGGGCGACACCGTGACCAAGACCACAGCCGCATGCTGTGGGTGTTCCTGCAAGACAGGCCAGCCTCACATGTGTGTTCACGTCCCCAGGGGTCACCCTCTGCCGTCAGTCTTACCTGCCCTGCGAAGAGTCCACAGACACCGATGATGCACAGGATATTGAACACTGCTGAGCCCACGATGGTCCCAACACCCACATCGCCCTTGGTGATGAAGACGCCTGAAACACAGACTTTGTGTCAGCCTGGTTATGGAGACTGATTAAGTTCCACATGGGGAGCTTCTGAAAATTAGATTGTTCTCAGGAGCTACAGGAAACAGTTGAGGACTGGAGACAGCTCTGATCTGCATCAGGGACACTGGCCCATGGGAGCCAGGACACTGGGTCTGGGACACCTCCATGCAAAGTGAAAGCATAACTCGCATAAAATAACAACAGCCGCCACAGCAGGGTGGGAGGCTGGGGTCCTGCTCCTCAGGGCCTAGGGACTCTCATTTCCTGTTACACAAGCTTCTGGAAGCCAGCTGTCCCCAGAAGTCTTGTCCTTCAGAGACAGCAGGCCTGAGACAGTCCCCGGTTGTCACTTACCTATGACGGATGTGAACAGCTCTGGGGCCGAACTGCCCGCTGCCATGAACGTGGCCCCAGCCACATCTTCACTGAGGTGCAGGCGCTACAGAGAAGGACAAAGGTGAACCAGGTGAACCAGGATTCCCCAGGGAATAGTGGCATGTGACTCCTGCAGTCCCAAGTTCAGTCTCCTCCTCTTCCTTCTGCCCCTTTCCTGGGACACAGCTCTGTTTATGGTCCCCCTCCGGGGGCAGGGTCAAGGAGAGGCTGCATGTCTTGACAAGATTGGGGTCTGTAATTCAAACGCAGCCATGTACATGCAGATGACAGGGAGGTGAGCTGTGTGTGTGAGGCACAGAGGGCATTCTCCTTCCCAATAGCAGTGCCGCTCAGTTCCCTCCATGTTGTCAAATATTCTTATTTTCCATACAAAATATCCTGATTTTTTCAATACGACACAATCTCAGTCTAAATTAGGCTCATGGTAAACAGCAGCTTTCAAGTTTTGTTTCTAAGAGACTCTGAAGGCTTTGGGGGTACAGGGTAACCCTCTGAAACCCACTCCCCATCCTGAGTGTAGTCTTGTAGGTGGCAGTGGGGGTTGGAGTTGAGCCTGAGCAGGTGAGTCCTGCTGAAATTCTCTACACAAGGGGCTCACTCTCCAGTTCACCCTACATGAATTCAAGAAGTGATTTGTAAGAAGACAAGAGTAATGCACATCAGAGAGTGGCTAGTATAGCTGACTTTTCTGCACTCAGTCACAACCAGAGTGAGTTGCTGGCTGTCAGAACATATTCCCTTCCTGCTGGGGTCCCAGCTAAGACTCTAGTCCTGAGTGACAGCCTCTCGCCCCAGCTGCACTTCCTTGCTCAGCCCTGGAGGGGCAGCACAGGTCACTGGCTACACTGACCAGTTCTAGGCTGTGGAAGGCGCCTCACTGAGCATTCTGACCTGGAATCCTGGGGTTCCATCGCTCTCCATGGACTAGCCAGACTCAGGGTGCCAGCAGACCTTCCCATAAAGCTGCTGACATCTCAAGTTGAACAGGTGACTGTGAGAGGCACCTGGCATCCCAGTCTCACTGGGCAGGGGTCCTGAGAAGACAACCTAATACAAAGCTCATGCTCCCCATGGGGGACAGTGCACTTGACCTGCATTGCTGCGTCCTCTCCAGCTTAGGCTCCCTGGATGGGGCACTGGCATGAAGGCCACACCTTGTGTTCATTCCCTATTCCTCTCTCTCCTCCATCCACTCAGTTTGCTTCTTCCACCATACCTCCTTACTTCCCTTTCTCCTTCATCCCCAGCTCACTTCATCTGGGCCACAAGTCACAGGATGCTTGTAATCACCAGCTGGGGGTCCTCCTGCCTACAACTCCTTCTCTCCCCCAGAATATTTTCTAAAACCTCCCCAACCCTGCTGAGGATCAGTAACTCCTGACCTGCAGCCTGGCATCTCCAGGTACTCTTCACACAGCGCCAGGCCTCTCTCCTTGGCTCTATGTCTCTCTATGTCTCAACCTCTTTTTTGCACAGAGAACCTTCCTTGAAACACAGTGCCACTGACACTTTCCCTCCAAGGGCTGCCCCAATACTGCCCCTGCTCAAGCCCTTCCCTGATTTCATGGTGGAATCCAGCTCTCTGCCCCCAAGTCACTGCACTGCATTCAGTGGTCCTGTGTGCACCACTCTGAGGTCACGGCTGGGCATGGCAGGGACCATGATCTGTTCATTTTTCCTCTCCACCTGGTGTACAGCCTAGTCCAGGCAGAACCCAACTCACCGTTTATAGCAAGTAGGATGGACCCCATCCCATGCTCCATCTCAGGCCACCCACTACTGCCCTGGCAGCATCCATGTAGACCCCAAGCTACCCCACCCTTGCCATCCAGCTTCAGCCTCTGCACATACACATGGGCTCCCGGCACTATCACCGGCTTTCATTCACTTTGTTCTTGAAATGCCCCTCTCTGCTCTACCTCAGCCCAGCCCCATCCGTCCTATGCCTGTGGACACAGTCAGCACATGTCCAGCAATTAAACTGCCAATGCTGGCTGCCCAAAGTCATTTCACAGAAGGTGACCCCATGTTCAGACTGGTGACAGGCAATCACTTACAATTTCCTTCAGCCTTCTTTCTCACTTCCATTTCCTTTGCTGTGTCATCCCTTCCCCTATATGTTTCTCTTTTAGAGAAGTTTTAGCAAAATTGAGCAGAAAAAGTTGGAAGCAGAGTGAGAATTTTCCACTCTAAGTTGACTTATTGAATGATCCGAATTTCTCTTCCAAGTCATCTTTCACAAAAGTTAAAAAGAACATCCTCTGGGTTTCTCTGCCTGCCTCTCTGGTCAACCAGCACTCAAGAGATATACAATGTCAAATCACTAAAAGGTGTCTGAGGAACACAGAAGGGTGGCCAGAGTCCTGGTGGAGGAACACCTAAGCCACCATGTGTGTCACTGTGATCCTCCAATCTCATGAGAGTATGGATTCAGGGAGAATGGATCACATGCTTCTTAAAACATAGATATTGGGTCTCTAAATATACGTCAACTCTGCCCTCAACCCACCCACCATACACAGACCATCTTCCTCAACAAAGCTGTTTCAAGTGCAAGGAGCATGCTGTCTTCACAGGACACAGGCGCAAAGACCTTCCCTGTTGTATTGATCTGGCACAGAGACCTACCCATGGGGGTGGCAGCAGCAACACCCTGGAAAATGTGGTCCCTCGGCTGTGCCCTCCCCTCTGCTCTGGCTGTGGGTCCCAGAAGGTCACACACACAGGGTCTGGTCCACACTGTTCTCTGTGTAGCCATGTGGTGACAAGCATGGAGATGCCGACTGACGTTGGTTCAAACCATGATCCCACCCTAACTGGTTGTGTGACCTGCAGCCAGGTGCTCAACTTCTCTGAGGCCCAGTTCTCTTGTTTTTCAAGAGAGAACGATGCCAGTTATGTGCTAGAGTTTGTCCTTCAACAGTTAGAGATGTTTGGTCATCTTCACACCACATTTGGCCAACCAAGTGCATTTCTGGCACCACGAGGCCCAATAAAAATAACATTTTTTCATTAAACATTTTCCATGAAGTATTTTCCTCGCCCCCTTTGTATTTTTTGTTAAAAAGCTCACTGCCCTTTTTTTTTCCCCACTCAGCATTTTTTTCCTGCTCTCCAATTGCTTCTTTACAGGTCCTAGAGTTTTCTTGATGGGTGGAAGACCTTCCGACAACTGTGTATACATCTATAGAAAACAGTCTTGGCTGTGGAGGCATTTCAGAGATGACCCCAGTTTCAGAGGCACCAACACTTCTATAAGAGGCTAATTTTCAGGTAAATCTTGCTGACAAAGGGCTTTCCCTTGCACACTGTCCATCTCATTACCTTACTCACTTTCCATTTCCTACCACACAGAGTCCTACTCCACAGGCCTCACTGAAGTGATTATGGAATGATTCTCTTTCATTTTTATTTTTCACCTGCAAATGAGTAACGGACTTCTAGAATGTAGAAGAATCTGCTTAAATCAATGGTTCTCAAAGTGTGGTTTTCGGACCAGAAATCTCAGCATCATCTAAAATACAACTTCTGCCCCCTAAGATCTAATGAATCCCACACCTGGAGAAGGGGAGGAAAAAGGGGGGATGACAAAGTGTGAGAACTACATAGAGAAACTTGAATACCAGATATGGGGGTGTCAGGGAGAGGTCCAGTTTGATAACAGAGCTGGGGATTCTGAATTAAAATAAAATAGAAACTACATTTCAAAACAAACAGATGAAAGACACAAGAGAATGAAAGAATTATACATCTGCTGAATATTTTCTGATGACAGAGATTTAACTTGGTATTCAGCCTGGATTCATAGGGCTGTTTTCTAAGAGTCTCTTTCTTGGTCTCTGAGGCCAGTTCTTTCATCTTCTTCCCCTTTGGGCTACTGTCCCGAGCATTTCTTTCTATACAGAGAGAGAAATGGTGATGAGGGTGTGTGGCTGAAAGAGTCTCACCTGTGAGGACCCTGCGAATCACCAGAGGGTCATGGGAGCAGAAAGAAACATTTTGGGGTCTAGGTAACTAGTACAGAGCTGGAAGGTTGTCGAGAACATGGACCAGGCATGTTCAGACACACCCAAACAACAAGCAGGCACAGCCACTTCTGGGAGGAGCTGAAACAAGCCGGCCAATCACGAGACTCAGGACTGAAACTCAACCAATCATTGCTCCACTAACTCTTCACGTGATTTACATATTACTGCTCCAATAAGAACTCAACCGACTTCCAGCCTAATTTGCAAAATAGGCCAATATGACTTGATGGACTTCTAACCCTAGCTTGCATACATAGCCAGTCATATTGAAAACGCTCCCACTTTCTCTGTGTGGACATATGGCCCTCCTAGGTAAGTAACATGGAGCTCAATTCAAGGGCTTTTGGAGCCTTGTGTCTCCCAATCTGCAGTCCTAATAAAACCCAAGCAAATGGTTATATTTTGTTCCAACCAAGTCTCATTCATTTATGAGAAAACATAGGAGAGCGAGGTGAGGGAAGTGATAGGGAGAAAGGAAGGGCAGGACTGAAAAGAAAGAAAATTGGAAGCAAGAGCACCATTAGTTACCACCAAGTGGCACAGGGAATATTGGGCCTATGGACTAAGATGTGATTATGAGTTGAGATCCTGAAATTCTAAGCAGACTGATGGAGGTTTGGGTCTGATATTGTCCATCACCCTGAAGCACGCCAATGCCTGCTGTTCTCACCCTAGGTTGCATGGAGGGCTCCCCAGGACCTTGGTAGAGTAGGCTTACAGCAATACCAAAACCCAGCTCAGAAACACTGAGAACATAAGGCACATACCTCACAGATCTTTTCCAGGGAGGGAACAAAGAAGTCATCACACACAATGGCCAGAGCATAGAACATGTACATGGCCTGAAAGAGAGAAGAGAAAGGTTCAATGTCAAAGTCAGCATACTGCCACCCTCTAATTCAATGGTGATCTCTATCAAGAATTCAGTATCTTACTCAGAGCAAGCATAAATTCTCTGCAATGCCTGTGATCCTATGTTACCTCATTCATCTGCTCTGATTTTGTTGCTTTTGTCTACATCTTTGTTGCCCAAATATGCCACAGTACCTGCCACAGGATCTTTGCACTTGCTGCTCCCTCTGCTCAAAACTTGCTTATCCCAGATCACCTTGACTCACTGCACCATGTCCTTCAGTGCCCTTGTTTCAATGTCAACCTAAGCAAGAGGCATTGAAGTCCCTCCCTTCCCATTTCTATCTCTCTTACTTTATTTTTCCTGACACATTCTATGTTAACTTTATTCATCTGTTATCTCTCTCCCCCACTGGGAATCCATAGGATATGAACTATCTCATTTCTTCCAAGCACTTAGCACAGAACCTGGTACATAGTAGTAGGTACTCAGTAAATACATGTGGAGCAGGGGGTGAATGAATACTTCCCACTGTACTTATTTGCTCTCCTGTATCTCCACGATTTGCTCTGCAACCTTGTATCCTGGTCAGGAATTTCACCTTTCAGTCATAAAGTGCTTCTCCACCCAATGCCATGCTTCCTTTCTAATTAATACAATCTTTTTCAGATTCCACTGTTGGTTGATCACCCAGCTTCCATTGTTTGCTCTTTCCAAGGAGACCCTTCAACCACCCAAATAGTCATCATACCCCATGTGGAAGGTGACCTACCACTTCCTCCAAAAGCAGATACTTGTTGACCAGTCAATGTGCAGTATTCCTCAGTGATGGCTATTGGTTCAGGATGATCACATGACACAGCCTGGCTCAATCATATGTCAGGGAAGGCTTTATAGTCATTACCAGAGGGTGCCTTTTCCCACCCTTTGTTGTTGACCATGAACAAGGAAACTGGAACCCTTGGTTACCACTGACAGCCATATGGAGGGAATTCTGACTTGAAAAGATGTTGACTGTGAGTCAACCTAATGATATCACTAATCCATTGATCAGGTAGAGCTAGAGCCCACCCTACTTCTGGACTTCATAACAGAAGAGATTGAGCAAATGGGCTAGTTTTTTTCTTTTTTTTTAAGAGGCAAAAGATGGGAGAGGAGGAAGCATTTTTAAGAAAGGAAGAAAGAGGAGAGGAGGAAAAATCACTTTTCTTTGTTTATTTGTTCTTGGTTGTTCCCCCTGGGATGCGAACCTGAGTCCTTGGGTTTTGCATGGTCTATCCCCAGCTTCCAGCTTACCACCTGAGCCGCTAAAGCGTACCACCAAACAGGTCCATTTGATGTGGAACTTCTAACCCAAAGCTTCTAATGGATGTGGCTGCTCATCCTTTATTTTCCAAAATCCTCAGTACTAACATCCTTTCAGTTTTTTTACCTCCCAGCATCTTTCTCTCTTGAGAATTGCTCCATGGAAGGTGTTTCAGTCACGTATCCCTCACCTCCTTCACCAGATCGTAGGCACATGACTCAAGCTAGTCAATAGTACATCCCATTTTCTGTCATGCAGTGGTTGGTGGACAAAAAGTTGTAAGCAGCTAAGCAGGGGTTAATAGAGAAATTTGGAGGAAAAGTTCTCTCTTTATGAGCCATGAATACTGCCTGAGTCTGAAGCTGCTGGAGGCAGCCAGAATAGAGAGAATACACACACACACACACACACACACACACACACACTCTCTCTCTCTCTCTCTCTCTCTCTCTCTCTCTCTCTCTCTCTCTCATGCTCAATGACACCTTGTGAACATCTGACTTAGCTCAGTCTGAAACCAAAGGACACTTTCTAATTTCATGAGCTGATAATATGTCTTTTACACTTAGATTGAGTCTAGTTGAGTTTCTGTCACTTGCATCTGTCCTTCATGAGATTTCTATAGTAACCCAAGCATGAAATGATCTCCCTGGCCTTTGATTCATAGCCATTGCCCCAGTTTAGCCTTCCTTAGCCCCGTTAGAAGAGTGGTTTCTTTTTCACATGCCTGTGTTTATTCTCTTCAGCAGACTGTAGGATTCCAAACACATCTTAATGTTTGATTATGTAGAACTATCAGACAAGTGCCCTTTTAAAAACACAGGCACCAGAGATCTGCATTCCAACATGCTGACTATAATAAATTATTAAAACCAAACAAAATGTAGTATAGGAGATAGGTTATATAAACTATGATTCATCATTCAGTGAAATACTATTAAAAGAGATTATATAAATCCATAGTGACAAGGTAAGACATTTACAACAAATTGCTCAATGAAAAATATAAAATTGTATGTACAATATTTTTGCCAAATTATCTATGTATAGAAATACATACATACATACTGATATCAGTCAATTTCTATGTAAGTATTTGTAAGGACATAAATCAAAAGAGTTTCTCCCTTGGTTGATGTGACTCTGTATATTTTTATAATTGCTATCCATATTTTCTTATTTTTCCATTATGAATTTGTATTTCTTCTATGATTTTGGGGGATGGAGGGAGACTTTAGAAGTAGACTTTTTAACACTTTCCTAAACTCTGAGGAGCCTGTACTACCTGGTGTGCAGAAAAAGGTAAAAAGTAAGTTTCTAGTGATCGGTCTATTTATAATCTGAACATAATGATTTGCCTGTGAATTTTATTTTTGGTGAAATGTCAATTAAAAAAAATTAATACTGTATTTTACAGTTTCATGCATGAGTCAGAATATACACTTCCAAATTGCTATAGACTCAAACCTGCTTGTGCCTATGATGTGCTTTGCTGATCAATGATACGCAGGCTTTATCATTATCTTTGAAAGGACATTTGAGTGCAACCACTGGAATTTAGAATTGCACATTTGTGGATTAACCATGATCTAAATAAGATGTCTGTAGCTGACATAATCAACTCACTGGTGCAGCCCACGCCAGTCCATAAACCATCTCTGCAAGAATGTATTCCAATATTGCGTATCGATCCTGTTTTGAGGCTCCCTCTAACACATTGCAATGGAAATGAATACATCTGCCAGACAGGTCTCATACTTTCAAGGTTGGCAATGAATGAACAACATTAGTCCCCGTGCACCAGCAGGGTGAGATGCTGCCCTCAATGGACACCCACGGTTCACATATCTGGGCTTCTATCTGGTTGCAGAGAACCTTCTGGCATCTGAGGGTGGACCTGCCACTTGCTTCCAAGAAACTCTGCCCTAATTCTCAGCTGTGCTACCCCTTAAAATCAGGATCCCACCAGGAACACAAACAAAACAAGATACTGATGGAGGGGACTCTGTACCTTGTGCTCAGTAGTGCTAAAACACTTTAAAACAAGTTCAACTGCTAATAATAAAAAATACAAAGACAAAATAGAACAAAGGAGGAAAAATACAAAATAAAATTTTAAGATGCAGATGGTCTACTAGAAATGTGATACTGATGATACTATTAATACAAGTAGTCTAAGGATTTTAGAGAGTTAGACGTTCTTGGATTAATTTGAACATTCTATATTTCCAAAAGATGTAATGATATCATTGATGATGAAGATACTTCTAATACTACTATTAAAATGTGTCACTAATTGTAGGGTCAAAAATTCAGGCATAACCTAGGTACCTTATGAGGACTACATCACTTATTTTTATTAATGCCCCTCAGAGGCAGGGGGTTACTGGCCTCATTTCCCAGATGACGAGTGTCTCAGGACACATCCTAGAAAATGGCAGGAGCTGAATTTGACCCCAGATTCTCCCCGAGCCTTCCTAGGGAGCCTAGCTGCCTCCCAGAATGGAGATCATTTCTGATTCCCATTGCCATTTTTCTATATTCTAATAAATTGTCTTTTTCAAACATATGGAAAGAGGGATAGCTTCAGAATCCCAGTCACCCACATTTGGGAAATGCCTGTAAGAGTTACGGATGTCCTTTTATATTTTAAAGGTTTTATTTTGGTTACATACTCACATACAAATATATTGTATGATACTATCTCTCTGTAGTGAACTTCCATTTTCCAAAAATGAGTGAATAAGAAACACTAACACAAGGAAAATCTTTAAACATATATACTGTTGCATTTCTAAGATAAATTTCCAGATGTGGAACTGTTGAGTGATGTTCTTTTTTAATACTATTTTTACAAGGTGCACTATGAAACACAAGACAAATTTAAACTCTCAAAAATGCTCAAGTAGGCCCTCTGACCTGGGACAAACCCAAGGGGTCACAGCACACTCTGGAGGCCAAGCCCATGGCCTGGTCAACTCCAGAAACGTGAATATGGGGCACACCCTGGAAATGACTGCAAGGGGTGTCTAGAGAAAGGGAGGATCTGTCTGTACTTCTAGCAATGGCTGGTGCCCACAGAGACTTCTCTTCCCTGGCTGCTAATCAGGGGCCTCTGTGTGGGTGTCTGTACTTGACATTGAACATGTGTTTCCAGAATCACAAGCAACAAATTATGTTCATGTGTCTAAAGGGCAGCAGCTGTGACCTTCACATGTTCTTGTCCACCCTGTCCCATCTCAGGGTAGGCTCTCACAGAATAAGGGTCCCACTTATACGAAGTAAATGGATTCCAAGGAGGGTGAGGATCACAGAGTTACTGGTGTCACACTGGGAAGAAAACCAGGACAGCACCAACTGGCTCAGCAGCTGTTGACAGACAGACAGCCTGCAGCATTGGAGGAAGCCCAGAATGGGATAAAGGACTGACTAGCAAGTCCTGGACCTGACATATTCAAGTTGTGTGACCTTTAGTGACTCATCTTACCTCACTGAGCCCTCAACATGAGACCATAACACCATGCTTTCTAGTTAGTTAATGAGGCCATTTTGAGGAATAAATGGAAACAAAGAAGCAAAAGGACTTGGACAGTGTATAAAATAAAATGACTGCACTCCATTCCCCATTATGCCTCTGAGGCCCACAACCCGTGACTTATTTCTCCCCACACCACAAGAGACCAATCATTTCTTAATCTTTAGAAGGACAAAGTCTCTGCCATGTATCTCCAGGTTACAGGGCCAAGACTGACATTAATCTTTGACTTGGTTAAGTGATACACCTACTGGAGGGGGAATAAGAAGACCCTCTAGTTTGAGGGTGACATGAAGGTTTCCTCAGCTGTATCCTTGTCTGTAAGCTCTGGTACCCAGGACTTTGTGGGTAAGTTACCCCACTAAATTGCTTTGTGGGTAAGTTACCTCATTAAATTGCTGTTCTTGCTCATGATTGTACCTGTCTTGTGCTTCTAACTCAAGTTATCTAGTCAGCTTAAGGGAAGCTATTTGTTCCCAGAACTGAGAAGACACCAGCAAACAACAATACTAAACTACTGGAGGACAAGAGATATGTGGAGGGGGACCAAGTGGCCTAGTTGTCCCAGTCAAAGCTGTCAGCGATAAGCTGACAAGCAGCTAACCCCAGACAGGGACAAGCCTCCCTGAGACTGGCCAAGTGTCAGTTCAGTTTGCCTGAACCCTAAACACCCATGACCTAATAAATGTTTCTTGCTGCATGTTACTGAGGTTTGAGGCCATTTGTCACGCAGCATTATTGTGGTGATAGGTAATAGATATAGTCAAGGTGACTGATTTTCTGTTATGAATGACAATAGACTCAGTTTTTCTAATCTCTCGGGAACTGGACATGGCCACGTGACACAGTTTTGGCCAATGAGAATAAGGCACACATTTCAGCCAGTGTGACCTTACTCCCTGCCTTGAGTTTTGATGTCATATCTGGAATGACAGCAGTCATTGTACATCCACGAGACGACAAGAATGAGCATACACTCCGATATCCAAAAGATGTCAAAGCTCTGAGGATACCACCCACTGATATAATATCAGAAACCACTTTTTCCAGTACATCTTATGCTGTGAGGAAGCGAACAATCTGCTTGCCTCATTTGCCTCCCTAATTGAGACGGAGAAGAGAAGGTTCCGTCCTCCGAGCAAAGGTAGTGAAGACAGCCAGAAAAGGCATTGCAGGGCAAGTAGCTATTGAACTTGGATTTTGAAACATAAACACGATCTCATCAGGCAATTTCAAAGGTTGATTGGCACTAATAAAAGTAGAGAGTGTTAGTGCCAGTGGTTAAAAGATACCTAAGGCACCAGAAAATCATGGCCTCTAGTTTAATGGAGGTGAAGGCGCTCTGGCTGAAATGTCGATAGACCTAAGGGCTTCTGAATTGTGAGGATAAATGCATCTGAACAGCAAGACATTCACCCGCTGTTTCACAGTCAGCAGTTTTCACAGACAATTTCCTTTTACTACGTCACCCGTACCATGTCGCTTTGTCTTTAATCCAGCAAAGACCATGTGGTGTTGGAGAAGCAATTCCTGGGGAAAATCATAGAGCTCTGCTCTTGCTGGGAATTGTTCTAAATGTTTCTGGGAAAAGGGTTTGAATAATAACCAAAAAAATATTTTTTCCTTTTTCTTGTTCTTTTTCATAGTTTCAAGTGATCATATAGGATTAAATTTAGAAGATAAGTTATTTCTTTTGAAGTCATTTACCCCTTTTACAGGTGTGGCATCTAATGGCCCCATGACACTGTGGAGGGACAGGCTTCCACGTCCACTCAGGGACTGGGTTACTGCCACTGACAGAGTTAATCCTGGAAGCACTGCCTTTGTGACCAGAGAGGGAAAAGGAAGATGGCTATGGCTGCCCCCAGTATCACCATCTTCTTCAGGTCATATTAATTTAGAGAGCCCCACTGTCTTCCAGTTGTGCAAATTTGCCTGAAGACTTTTTCATCTTTTTTAATCTTACCAGTCTTCTGCAAAGTGCAGGAGCATCACTGCCCTGACAGCCTTCAAACAGTGACGGATGGGGGTTCGGAGATAGACCCCAGGCCCGTTGCCCCCAAGTGGGGTGATGACACTGTGTCTCTGGGTTTTTCCCAAATGATTAAGCTTTGAGTGCCCACAGTGTTGCAAGCTTGATTACTCACCTTATATTAGTTATCATTTCTATGACCCTAATGATATTTCCATGCCTGAATAACCATTTCCACGCCAATTCTTATCTCAGGTTCTTCTGGGGAAGCCCAAATTAAAACAGGAGGGAGGGGGATTAGGCAGACTGTGGAAGGAATGGAATACAGTTTGAAGTCAAGATGGGCCACTCTCAGAAACAGCATTCTTCAAAAAGTATCTAGGCCACTGTTTCCCTCAGTCCCATCCATGGTCATTTGGTCAGCTGGCATTCACTAAGGACACTCTGATGACAGCTATATCTGCTGGGGTGCAGGCGGGGCACAGGAATCAACAGAGAATGCAGACACCATACTTTCTGCAGGTGGCCTGCAGGTGCCAGAGGTGGGAACAGAGTTGCCACAGCCTGGTGAGCATGGGCACCCGGCAGTTCACCAGTGTGGCCTGTGAGTGAGGAGGGAAACAGCTGCTGCAGACCCCAGAGGGCCTGGCAGAAGCGCCCCATTCATTCTGTCTGAAGGCAGAACTGGTTGGGGAATCAGGAATGGCCTTCACCTCTGCGGGCCCTCTTCCTTTGCAGTCATACTCACCAGAAGCTTTCGTGTGGCTGGCCCAGGAGCAGACACAGAGTGATGACTGAGAAAAAGATGACTGTGGTGCAGCGGAGGCTGTGAGTGATGTCACCGGGCATCTTGGTGTTAGACGCTGCTGCCTGGACGGCCAGCAGGGATGGGAATGAGAAAGGTCCGGGGTTGCAGGGCCTGTGCTCTGCCCTGACAGCACTGCAGAAGAGGAGCTCTCATTTTCCAAGAGCAAAGCTGATGTTGCATCTGGACTTTCAGGTAAAACCTCTTGATTTGAAGTGACAGGAATTGATGCCGCCACTCTCACTGCACCTCTCCCCTCTGCTGACGCTGCCCCAGGTGCACTGTCCACACTGCCTACTGACTGCACTGTTGCTCCAACAAGCTGTCAGCGCTGCCTGCCCCCTTCCCAGTCCTCCCACGCATTCCCTCGCCCTTGGACCCCATCCTGGCTTTGCCACAGGCCTCTCCCACACTTCCCCTTCTCCCTCTCCTGTGTCACTTTGTCTTTGCTCCATGGCACAGGTGGTCTTCTAATTTACTAAATAATGTATTATTATGTTTATTTCACTGTCTACTTCTTAAAAGGTAAGTTCCTCAAGTACAGGAGCTTTTGCCTGTCTGGTCCTCTGATTCGCAAGGACCTAGTAAAGGGCTGGCACTCTACACGCTTAACCACCACCTGTTCAGCAAGTGATTGAATTCAACAATTGCAGAGCATGGATAGGCCCTAGTGAAGCTGGGTAAAAGTCAGAATTGTGTACCCACTGCTTGCCTCTTTTGGTGAGGAAAATGAGGCCTCTAGTGGTTAAATAACGTTCCTATAGTCACTCCGTCAGTATGGCCTGTTTTAAAACTCCTGTCCCTGGAGTACTGGGACAAAGTCCCTCCCACTTCTCACTCAATTCTAAGGCTCCCAACAGAGCTAAGATGAGAACATGGATGTCCTGTCTCCTAGAACTTGACCCTGGAAAACCAAATCAACAGGTACTATCTTTCTACCACCTTCCATTTTATTCCAAGAGACAGGATAACTATAGTTGCTGAAAGAGTGAACCCATATCTGAACTTTAGAAGTTCCACACTGAGGAAATCTTGCTCCTCAAGTTCAGAGTCTATGGTGATAGAAATATCCACATCTGGAGGGTCCAAAAGGGTAGATTTGGGGAGAGTTATATTTACTTCTGTTTTTCTAAGTCCACAGTAGTGCCTGGCACTGCTTCTAAAATGTTCTGGAAGGTAGGAAGGGAGAGAGGGAAAGAAGAAGGAAGGAAGGAGCTTGTTCTGGGGGTCAGGCCTTGGGCTCCGGAAGTGGCATGCATTATTAGCTTACTTCCCAACAACCCTCATGCTCTCATGTTGAGTCTTCGGTTGAAGAAATGAGGTTTGGAAGGAATAAAAAACATATCCTGTTAGCAAGGTCAACAAGCATTCAAATTTGCTTCTGTATGACTTCCAATGCCCCAGTCTTATTCACATGACCTCTACTCCCAGTGGGGTCCAGGAACTAAGGATGGAGAATTCCCTATGTGTTTGGCAGTTATTCTATCCATTCATTTAAATGTGACATTTAGTATAAAAGGGAAATGTGATACAGGTGACATGAATCAGTCCAAAGAAAAGGGTTCCTGGGTCTTGGTTGGGTTGGTCAGAAGCAGACCCTCAGATAAGAATCCATCTGCAATGGAAAACCAATGGGATGCCGGACAAATTAGGGGAAGAAGTCAAGAAAAGCTGTTATACCAGGAGATATCCCAGCCTCAGCCAAATCCTAACAGAGCTGGAATTCAGACTGCCCATCAGACTTTGTCTTACAAATGAGTGAGGCTTTCAAATGACTATACAACCCAGTCATTGGTTAATGGCCACCCTAGAGAACTCAGTTCCCTGGCACTTCCCATTCTGAGGTCTTTCTGGTGAAGTGACTCCAGCAGACCAGGATAGCTCTTCATGGGTGTGATCCATGAGAAGCAAAGCACACAGAAGTTGTTGAAGAGGCTTCAGGTGGATTTGACAGAGCACAAATGTGTCTGTTAAATTTGTACACTGAACATCTGATATTAAATCTAAATAGAGAGAAATATTCTGAAGCCTTCCTGAGTACACAGGAAGGACACCTAACCAAGGCTTTAGAGACAGGGGGAAAGGGTATGGCAAGAGAATCTGGGGGATATAATTCTTATATCACATTTGAGAAGATGAGCAGTCATTCACTAAGCAAAGAAGTCAGAAGACAATTGTCTAGACAAGGGTAGAGCATGAATAAGGCATAGTACCATAAATGAACATAATTTATGCTGAAAACTACAAATTATTCACTACCGCTGGAGTGTACATTGTAAGGAGGCAAAGACATATGAGACTGAGGGAGTAGGCAAAGATTATAAAAAGGGAGACTCTTGTATGTCATGCTGAGATATCTGGATGCATAGGAACAGATTATCTTGAACAAGAATCACTGTTAATGCCACTAAATGAATCTTATGAGGAAAGGAGATATGAAAGTGTCTTGATGGCGGTGAAGATGGTTGTGATGATGATGAAAATGCTTAACAGAGGATGAGGATGGGGACAATGATTCGATGGTGATGGGGATAATGATTTGATGATGTGATGAGGATGATGACAATGAGATGGTAGTGATGACAGGGATAGTGACATAATGATAATGATGTAATGATAATGATGATGATGATGACAGTGATGTAATGGTGACAGAGACAATAATTACAGTGATGATCACTGACATTTATTGAATATTGACCATGGACCTACAAGTACTTTAAAGCTTAAGCTCTCAACTAAACCAGAAGATAGGTACTGTTGCCTTCCCCATTTTTCAGGTAAGAAAACAGAGGCAGATAAAATACAAACTTAAGATCACAGAGCTAATATGTGACAGAAATGGGACTTCAAACTCCATTTGTATGACTCTAATCCAAGAGACTAATGGCTCCAGCCCAAACTACTCTCAGCAGCAAGAGAGGAAGCGTGATCTGAAAGCTCTGAATGCCCACTGGCTTCAAGATTCTCATGATGTTTCATTCTGACTTATTTCTCCCATTTTTCCGCTCCTGTTTCTCAACGACACTTCCTCTTCTCCCCACTAAATGCTAATGGCATAATCTGTGGGAGTCCTGAAAATCCCACATACAGACTAACTGTTGGCTTGTTTGCCAACAGTGCCCTCTTACTTTCAGACTCATTTGAGAAAATGAGGGCAATGACTTCAACACCCAGAATGAACTGCAAATATGGGATATCTTAACTTTTTTGAAAAACTTGCGAATTTCAAAATAAACTCACATATCTGCAAGATGGTGGAGCTCTTCATTTTGAGTTTGGTGACAAATCTGTACGTTATCTCATAGTTTCTATTAGTAGTTACTAATAATGCAGAATCTTTCTGAGTTAAAAATACCACAACTGACTGGGAATTTTGATGCAGAGTTAGAGTTAAGCATACTGCAAAATATTATGCCTTTGAAAGACACCAGGCTGGTTAAAGTTATGAAGATACTTGCATTCTTGCTTTCTGTCATTTTTTTGTTATTCTCTTTCCAAACATAGTCTGGGGAGCTGGTGAGCACCACAGCTGCCAGATAACAACAGTGGAACTGCAAGCCAATCATGGAGTAGCAAGCAGGACTTCCAAAAACAGCATCACCCTGAGACACTGGCACTCCAGGCAGACTCACAATCTGGCGCCTCTTCAAACCCATGTTCTTTAAATATTTATTCAACATTTATTTAGTGGAAGAGGGAGGAGAAAACAAATCATCTATTAATAAAAATGTGTATAGAAATAAGTCAGTTACAAATTCATTTTCAATGGTGTCAGCATAGTCGATATTCTGAAAAATATTTTGCAAGATCTTCCCCCATTTCTCTGTATTTGTTCTTCTCCTTCAAGTTTCTTTTGTACTTTTATAATGTAGGCAGCTTCTTGTTGGTGAATTCAAAGTTTTAATATTTTATATTTAGGAGTGTCAACATTTTACTCAAATAAGTAAATATGATGCACTGTTTAATTTTAAAGTTTCAGCTGGTGGTATAATGTGAGCATGTATTAGATGCATGAAGATCCTTTTTATTTCTACGTTAGGCAGCTGTTTGCTACATGTAGAGGGGGTCCATTTATCTATCTTCGGTTGTATTGTACAAACTCAAATTAAGTGGCACCATCTTTTCTGTCTATTATAGTGATGTCTTAGTGCCCCAGTAGGTCGGCATCCCGAGAAGGTGAAAATATGGTCACCTATAGTCCAGTTTTGGGTACTCGGCTGAAAGCCATGCATCATTTTTAGTTTGAGGCCACTCCCTTAGCAATGTGTTTTTACTGTGACACACTAACAGTACTGTCCCAGCAGCATAGAATTCAATCCTGAGTGGAAGGTGAGTGTCATTCATGATGAGGGTCACATTGGGCCATCCTGTTTGTGATGATGTAAAGGGCCACCTGCTGTTTGGAAGGCAGTGGGCAGGGTTCAGTTTGGGGCTGTGTGTGTAAATGAACAAAGCCAACAGGCTTGAGTGGGGCTTAAGATCTAGTAATATCTAGTACCATTTATGAAGCAGACTAAAGTATGAATCCATTAAAATAATTACCAGGCAATTAATATAGACTTTTAACTAGGAGTTTCAAACCTTCTTATGGCAGGCAATGGGCTTAGCTGGGTGCACAGGATCCTTCTTGTTGGTGGGCAGGCTTGATGTTCAGGGGGATCCATTGTGCCTGGACAGGAGTACCGAAAACTACTGCTCTAGGGTATCTCTCTGGCATTCTCTTAGAAAGCCATCAGGGCTCAATGCAAAAATGGTCTCAGACTATTCTACTTCAGATCCTCTCTGTTGCTAGAGGAATAAAGTCACTAATCATGAGAACTGAGACTGGCTGCAGTTTTTTGAGGCTGTCACCAATGTCAAGCTGTGACTCCAGGACAGAGAGCTATAATTTAATCATGCTTTCAGTTACCTCCCTGAGGGCTAAGGGAAAGCAAGAAGCAGAGTTTCTTGAAGAAGCAAATAAGAACCCAGGAGATCTTCTAAAGGCACAGGGGTAAAGCACACTGAAGCACAAGAGAAATAAGCTCCCTTGAGGTTATAAAGTGACTGGGGAACAGTGCTCTCATTGAAAATATAAAGTAGGAGTGGGAGAAATCTACCAGCTCTTTCCCCTAGTGTAAATAAGAAGGTTGAAGACAAAGATGTACCCTGGTTGGCTACAAAGCAGACAGCAGATAACCTGGGTCCATATCTTGGCTGTGTGGCCCAATGTGAATCTTTTAACCTCATGAAGATTTTCACTTTTCTTATCTGTAAAATAGGAACAGTAATAGTAGCTACCTCACATGATTGTTTTGAAACTAGATAACACATACAAAATTCTTAGTGTAATCGTTTTCAAAAAATGCTGGAAAATACTACTGTTGTGGGGAGGGGATTATTATTTTAATTTATTAGAAAAATGGGACCAACTGAACAGAAATGGACTTAGGGAATCATTCAGACTTACTTCTTTAAAAAATGCAAGATAAGCAGGCTCATTCTTCTCTTCAACAGCATTGGTGACATGCATGTATGTGGAAGCAGGCACATAGGGGTGCTTTGTAAAGCTCCTGGTTTCCTCTCTTTCCCTTAATGTCCTAAGAGCTGTCTCCCATCCAAAGAAACCCAACCCAAGTTTCACATTCCAACAAACACATGATTTAAGATTCCCCAGTGGTCAACAGGGATGGCCAACAAGATGGTAAAATCCAATCCACCCCTGGATCAGATGTTAATTACAACTGAAAAGCAGATGGTGTCTAAATCTAACCCCATCTGTTCCACGTCTGTGGGAAGTTTCCCCAGCAGAGATAGAGCCATAACCAATTTATTTTTGCCCCAAGAAAGACTGGACTTCTGTATTTAAGAAAACATATTATTACTTGTGATAAAAATTTCTCTGATCTACAGAACCACAAGAATGTTAGGTCAGACATTCAAATAAGGGGAAGTCAGTGGGATGACCTCAGGTATGCAGACGGCTACTCAAGCTCAAGATGCTACCTCAATTTCTACCACCTAGTGATAAGAAAATATTTGAATATAGCTCATTTACTGATTTTTAAAACAATCCCTCCTCCCACATATATAATTCCAACTAAGTGGCCTGGATGAGGAAATTATTTGCTTGAATTCCAATACTTATAGCTGCATTATCTTTTTCAGAACTGAAAATAATTATTTCCCTTTCTAAACAAAACATACTAGTTGAACAGGAGAATAAATGTAGTGATTTCTGTAGGGAATGACAGCATCCCTAGGTCTTTTCAAGTGGGGACTTTAAATTCACTGCTATGCACCAATGAAGAAAGCAGTGCCTAATAGATACAGAAGGTACCTCTTTTCAGTTTCATTTATCAGCAAATTTGTTCCAGACAGGGAATCGTGTCTTTGGCCTAATGGAAGACATTTTTGATTAGTGGTAATCCAGTATTTTTAAATAGTGTGCAGAGCATGGAGCAGATGCTGTTGATGCCCTGTGGTCTGTTTATGACAATGGACAACTTGAGACACACTTGTCAGCTTCCTTCTGAGGACAGCTTTCCACCTCATCTGTGGATCTGCTTTTCTGCCTGAGGAAGCCCCCAGGTTTTAACATGCCAGGGACAATCATCGACAAAAGAGAGATGGGGTAGGAGTCAGGGAGTCCACAACCAGCCTTCTCAGCCCTGACTGGAGCAGCTTGAGTATGATTTACACAGTTCCTCTGAGAGTCCTTGGTGGGGTAGAGTCCAATTATACTCAATAGTAACTCCCTTCTCTTTCTGATTGCCTGCCCCATTCCTTCACTTTCCTTTCCAGCGTTATCACTAAAAATAAATTCCCTGCACCTGATGGTATGCTGGAGAAGATTCCTGTCAGCTCATGAGGGACAGCTATGAAATTTTCAGGAATTCTGAATACCATGTAATAATGGTAACTGAAGATTGGTTATGATATGGATATTTTCACCATTGACATCAGAAAATGCTACAAATAAGGACCTTCACCAAAAGAGCCAGTTGTCAACATTTACCAGCACACCACTGCCTCACCCAAGTTTTGTCTTGAGCATAGTTTTGGGGAGCACCAAAATTAAGAATGTGAGTAGCACTGTGGCTAACACATGAGCATTGATAGTAATAAAAGAATCGAATCTACCATGATTTTTACAAGCATTCCTTCACTGATGAAAGTAATTCTTATTTAACTAGTGGAAGAAAATTTGTTTGTAAATTTAGAGTTAAAAGAATAGGTAAAGAAACTGAAAGAACATGCTAAGAGCTACTGTCACTTCAGAAATGAGGTCACTCACACAAAGATTTGTTAGCTAAAATACTAAAAAGGAGAACCAGAAAGAAAAAAAAAATTAATTACATAGATCACAACAAAATAAAAAACAAAACTTTTCTCTTCAAAAAACACTTAAAATGAAAAGGAAGGCCATAAAATGGGAAAAATAGTTGCAAAATGATTATCTGATGAAATCCTTTTATTCAACATATGCAAATTATGCTTCAAAACCAAGAAAACCAAACAATAAAAATGGACATGATATTCAAGAATATACTTTATCAAATAATGATTAAGAAAGAAGTTCATAAAAAGACGCTCAATATTTTTAATCTTTAAGAAAATGCATATACAATCCATGAAAATACCTCTACACCCTCACTAAAATGCTAAGTTAAAAATATCAATAGTATCAAGTGTTAGTGAGAATGTGGAGCAACTAAAAGTTTTTACATTGTTAAAATGTACAGCTATGTTGGAAAAAAGTTAAGTTTCTTATAAAATTCAACATATACTTACATATCACATTCAGGTATTTATCCAAGAGAAATGAAAACATTTATAGATGCTAACTCGTGCACATGAATGTTGCAAGCAGCTTTATTCATAACAATCTCCAACTTAAAATAACCCAGATAGTCACCCACCAGACAAATAAGCAAATGTTGATCTATATAAAGTGAAATTCTCCTTGGCAATAAAAAGAAATAAACTCTCTGTAAATACAGCACATACACACAACTACATAGGTGGATCTCAAAAAATCATGTTAAGTGATGAAGGATAGCATGACTAGTAATAAGACATATCAATATCACATCCCCTTGATATGACATGCTGAAAAGAGTACATCACTGGGGTGTTCCTACTGAACATGTATAATGTAAACCAAATCATGAGAAAACAGAACCCAAACTTGTACCATTCTGAACTCTTCAAAACAGTGAGGTTCATCAAAAATAAAGACCAACAATTTATCAGATTAGAGATAACTAAAAAGACACACAACTAAATGCAATGTGGGATCCTGGGTTGGACTAGAAAAGAATAGCAAGACTAGAAAATGAATGTGAAAATGGATGAAATCTGAATAAGTTTTATATCCCAATTAATAGTATTACACCAATGTTAATTTCCTGACTTTGATAACTGTACTATGGTTATGTAAGCGCTTAATAATAGAAGCTAGGTTAAGGACCCTATGGGAATTATACTATTTTTATAGATTCTCCTTAAGCCTAAATGAAAAATGAAAAGTTTTTTTAAATGCTACTCTTCTGATATGTATATTATACCTTTATAAAGGTGATTAAAAATACACACAGGTTATAGTTCTCATATTGCAACCCTCAGAAACAGATGTTTCTTTTAGGGGTCTGAAATGAGGAAATGGTAAGTATAAGAGGTTGTAGTTTCATGTCCTTTCCCTACCCACTACCTTAGGTCATGCTTCTACCAACTCTTTTTTTCTCCTCTTATATATACATACAGATAGACATGAATAAATGTATGTATATATATACGTATGTTGTGTATGTTCTGTTTATGATTTAACTCATTAAGAAGACATATTACTGTTAGTAAAGAATTTCAACAATAGGATAATATTTTGAAACATTCAAATTAGGTCTAACTTTGTTCTATCTTTGGAAAAAATTGAAGTAGGTAAGTGGTTTTAGAACTGACTATTGAGTTTGAGGTGGTGAAGCCAACAGATGGACATAGAGGTGAGCTGGTAAATGTTTAATAACTGAAACTCTGGGGGACATAAAGCCCTGATCTGTAACATTTGTCAATTTCCATGCTATAAATACTGTCCCATGGCCAATTTTATGCTCCCTGGTAAAGTTGAAAAAAGTCTTCTTTTGAGCCAGAATGAGCCTTCTCCAGGGTGCTCCTGGACAGTGATGATGGGGGAGGGGATTCAACATATTGGTAACTCAGGAATGAGATCTCACAAATGTTTGGAGGTAGTAAAGTTCTCTTTATCTGAAATCCATAGAAGGGTCAAGATGCCATCATCACAGAAAAGCAAAGACGACCAGGGAGAAAAGAAACAGTTTTCTCCCCCACGTGACTTCAGAATTCTCCAGGAACCTGAACCCCAAGTGGAAGAATGCTGTAACAGCCAAGAGCATGCTGTCTACAGAGGGAGAGGGAAACAAAGGTTTGGGGTCTGGATAAGCCCAGAAAGTTTAGGACTTCTGGTTTCCAGCACAAGGCAAAGGCCCAAGGGAGCAGTCAGGTCATGGAGAAGGCCTTACATTGTAGGCCACCAGGAAGGAAGTGAAGTGTTTTTTCTTAATTGAGTTTGAGAAGTGTGAGTAATATTCAGCTCCCATAAGCCATCTACAGATCTAATGATTGCCTGCTGCTGTTTTCTAATCAGACTTCCTTTTCTTTAACTTTGGGTTTTGAGGTCAGTAAGGATCTAGCACAGCACTGACTGTGCATTAAGAGAAAATGTTACACAGAGGAAAAATTACATGAACCTAATTACTTAGTCTTGTAGAAAGGTGTCCCAACCAGGTGTCACAAACCTGCTGTAGAAACGAGTTACACCTGAGTTGTTTGAACTGCCAAGCTAAAATTGTCTTGTCTCTTTTTAAACACACTGGCTGCCACAACATTTCTACCCTGCTGCTACAAACAATATCATCTTCTCAATGTGACATAGTTATTTAGAAACTCCCCACTTATTAAGGGGCATATTCAACTGACTTTGAGTTCTTCACCAATTTGCATGTTACAGCCAGGGGAAGAGGACAATTTAATAAAACACACTGATTATTTACACTATGACCAATTTTCCCACTAGAATACTTTGCCAGTAAGAAAGGAATTTTATTTTTGGATTTCTTTATGCCTAAGGCACATGATGAAGGCTATGAGTAGCAGGCAACTAGTGATGCTCGGGGTATGTCTTTTTGTATGTCTTTTGTGGCTGTCACATTTACTTATGTGGGCTGTTGAAATCCTTGCAGTGGTATACTTGTCACACAGAGAACACAGGTCCTTTCAGACTCAGGGCAATTCATTGTTCCCGCCAGTCAGTAACAGGAGGACTTGGGGCCTCCTTATTCCAGACATAAAATAAGGAAACTGGCTTGATGGTATCCTTTCATGTGTTAATTATCTTCATTTTTCCTTATAAATGAGAAACCAAGGCCCATTGAAGAGGGCCTCAATTTTTCATTTCCAGGATTGTTCCATTCCCAAAGGGATGGAGAAAGTCATGGAACCATTATAATAGGTCTCCTGAAATCTTCCTAGGTCAGAAGTTTTTGGAAGACCGCCTGGAGTCATTTGGTGATTATCTACCCTCAGGGGTTAGCCATACTTTCTTTCCCATCAATGAGAATAGCTAATGGAAGAAGAACTATGGCCATTTCTCTTTTACATTACATAGGTTTAAGGTGTATATCATTATTAAGCAACAGCTGCAAATAACAAATTGTTTGCCAAGAGTCCACTTCTGTCTTCCACCACATAATTGACTTCTTTTATCCAATTGCCTACTCCTCTCACTCCCTTTCATTCAAGTAACCACCAATTTGATTCTACAGACTGAAAGTCTGAAGGATGGCCATTCTTGAACCAGGAATCTGACAGACTGGAATGGAATGACACATTTTCTTATCTATCAGTGATTTTTGGGTTTTGTTTCTTTTATTTAAGAAAAGTGAAATCACCACCCAGGACATCTGAAATAATTTACTTTTGTTCCCACCACAGAGTCTCACCAAGATTGTGGGACATTCACTGTTAGGTGGATGGCTTTGTCATGACATGCCAGGTACAGTCGCTTCCTCCATTGGACTTTCTACTCCTCTTTTCAGTTGCCTCATCTGCCAGGGCATTCAGAAAGTCAAGATACACACTTCAGAATTCACTAGAGTTTATTTCTTATTATCTCTGTATCCCCTGATGTGATATTCTGGGTGAAAGAAAAGGAAGAAAGGAACTTCTTTTTGAGGATCCCCTGTGACCACGCAAGGTATCCCATTAGAGGCTCTGTGTGGTTTCCTATTGAGATTAAACAACCCTGTGGAATAGACATCAGGAGCAAGCAGGGTTTTAGAGGTGAGAACACTCGTGTTCACCCATATTATGAAACTTGCCTGGTAACCCTTAGCCTGGAGGTAAACTCTAAGCCCAATGTGATTTCCACTCCCACAGCATTCTCTTTCCTCCAACTTTCCTCTTTGCCTCTCCCCAAATGTTGCTAAAAAGTACTTCCAGAGCTGGGCTGTCCAGAAGATACATAATGTGAGCCACATATGCAATTAATGTTTTCATCGTTTTACTGAGATCACATATGCCATTTAAATTTTTATTCTTTTGAAGTAAATTTTTAATTCAAAAAATTAAAAAATGTAAGATTAATTTTAATGTTTTCCTTAACAGAATATATGCACATATTTCAACATGTAATCTGAATATGCATTTTGCATATCAATATAAAATCTTGATGTGATGTTTAACGTCCTTCTTTCTCATCTTGCTATTTGTGATCTGTGTGTGGTGTACATTTCCAGCCTAGCATGCTGTAGAAACACCTGTGGCAGATCACACCAGGCTGGATGGTGCGTAGAGAATGTTCTGGCCTATTTCTTCTTAAATGGCATTGTTATTGTTGGATCCATTCCTAATTGCATTCAATATTTTAGATTCACATTGTCTTTTCTAAATCATCTTCCTTTTCCTACACCTGCATTCTGCCATTCAGGAATCATCCACTGACCTGCCTAAGTTATCGACATTACCCAAATGAGATCAGGCTCACTGGCTCTCCAAATCCTCCTTATTTCCCTATCCAAATGTTTTCTATTTCCAGGGTGTACAAACACTGTAAGGTAGACTGTACATTCAACACACAAACTTGTGCCCTCAAGCTTGGGCATCACCTTCTATTTCACATGTCATTTAAAAGCCCTGGGGTTGCCATTCCACAGTCTGCCAACATAGACACACTGCTGCACATGAGTGAGTTTAGCAGTGCTAGCTTCACATCCCTGACAGTCATCCCATTATTAAGTATCTACTGAGCATGCACAATGTCAAGGACACATTCAGAGGGGCTGATGGAGAATTAAGGATTATTTCCATCTACACCCCAGTCCCTGGAAGTTTATACAGCCATGCATAGAGTCACTGTGCTACCCACTGATGCGTAAGATTTCAGATTTTCTATTGAGCGCCTTCCTCTCAACCACAAAGGTTACCTTACTTTTTTCTGATGTGGGGGTTCATCTTTAACTGCAATCTACACCTTCCCATAACCTTTAAGTATATTTCAATACCAGCCACCACCTACATTCACTGCACACACAGGTGCACAGGCTAACTGTTGCTGTAAATTGCTTGTTATTTGGTAGAATAACTTTTTCAACATGGAAGGGAGGGGAGGGAGGGAGGGAGGGGCAAGTCAATTTGGGGACTCTGCAGCTTTGAGAACTGCACCCCCTGGCATTTGCTCACCACACTACACATGGCAAATTCCTGCTGGCTGTGTATCTCTAGAGCATAGTTAGTACACCCCCCACCTCTGAGAAAGCAAGATGGCATGGGTGATGTAGGCTGTCACCTAATGTTGGCCATAGAAACTGACTTCAATGTAGTTGGGATAGGAGCTTCTATGACAGTGAGAAGTACAGGTCAGGGAGAGTGGAGATAGCTGAGAAATTCCAAAAAAGGAAATTTTAAGAGGGAGAAGAAAGAAGAAAACAGATCCTTTAAAATGTTTAATCTCAAAATCAAAAGTGAATGAAATCATGCTGTTTCATGAGTAAGTATATTCAGCTTCATGGAAAGACAAGTCGTAGTAACTAAGGGAATAGAAAGCAATTCTCTAATTTCCTGAATTTCTAAGTAGAGGGTCATGGTGAGGAGTAGCTACTTTCTAAAGACCTGGACAATGGGTTGCAATAAATTCTGAATCAGGAGGATATGGGTGGTCTCTCTTCAGTGGAGAGGAAGGTGGGTAACAGCAACAGGACAGAGATGAGTCTCACTTTATAGACACTGAAAACAGCTGGGCTATCTTCAGGGACCTGGGGACATGGGGGGATAGCTGATCATATCTGTGTTCTCCCCTCTAATGAAAGAAGAGTATAAAGGACATAGCTTGCCTTTCTATTCCTGGTCAAAGCCTGAGAACAAGAATGCTTTTTTATGGGGAGAGGAATAATCCTAGAAAAGTATGAAAATGAGAAATCTTGAGAGAAAACAAAGTTTCCCTCCTGGTAAATCTTGCGGAACATTGAAATCATTTAGGTGAGAGCTAACTAGCTTGAAAATAACTTCCATGCTAATAAAAGAGTAAGCCCTAAAGAAGTGGGTAGCTTCTTGTACAGTCAGCAAAATTGACTTTCTGGGTTTTGTTTTTATTTTTTCTTTTATGTTTTGGTTTTTGAGACATTTTGATAAATTTTGAGCCCCACAAATGGCTCAGGAAGCTGAGATCAGGCTGTTTGGTTCTCTAGAGAATGAAGAGGAGGTAAAAGGTAATGAAGCAGCCTCTTGAAATCAGTTCTAGGAGGAATTGACTCATTAGGAGGAAAGTTGAGAGTGTATCCCACAGGGTGGCTGACCAGCAGGAGAACAGCCTAGTTGACATGTGCTAGTCCCCAGGAGCCAAAAGAATAGAGCCTTCCCAGCCTAAAGGTCATTTATCCCTCCAATGAAGGGCAGTGCGTGGTCTCTAGAGGAGGTTGGGAGGACACAATGCAAAAAGTAAAACAGGAGACTCACAGCAAGTTAGAGCAACTCCACCAAGGAGTTTACTTTTCTCTATCCATCTTGAGGGCAACAGAAGGTCACAGGGATGGAAGAAGGGGGAGCAGCAATGATAATGAATTTAAAACAATCCCACATCTGTTTCAATTTTTGGAGATTTCATTACACATTTAGATGCTCTTTTCAATCCCCTGATTCTCAGTTTCTTGAATTCTTCCCTTGCAAGGGTCATATCTTCTATCATCCCACAGGAAAGGCACCTCTGCAACTGGAGGACATTGGTTCTTGTCATTATAAATGCTCACTGTCCCATCCCCAGTTGCACATTCATGCCTTCTACCCTGATCGCTCCCCCGTGCCTTCCCAGCTTATTCCATGTAACCTCCCAGCTCCAACAATCCTTTCACTCAAAGTAGAGCCTCCATTGTGAAACTATGCGGACCAAAGAGAGGCCAAGCAGAAAGACCAAAGAGCCTTGGTACATTAATGAAATTGCATGAGCTCTTCCAAATTCTTCTTTCTTTTGAGAAAAATAGGCATCATAGGTTTAAGTCACTATCTGTTGGATTTTCTGCTTCCTACAGTTGAAAACAACTCAGTTGGCTTTGTCCTGCGTTCTCCTCCTTCCCCTCCCCTCATTTGTTCGCAGATTTCACTGCCAACTTGAATAGAATTTACTTACCACTCTCACCTTTATACTCATTTGCTCCTAATTACTGCCTCCTTTTAATTTTTCAATTTGGTTACTTAATTGGCCACAACATTGGAGGCATTTCCTCTCTCAATCAGATTTAGAGGGTATCTTCCCATGCTGGCCAGATATAGAAGGCCAGAGATTACATTACATTTTCTTGTGCAAAGACAAAAGGAAAATCTATTACCCAAAAGCCTGATTTTATTTTGATATCATCTTGCCAGTCTTAAATTGAAGAAATGGAAAATTAAAAGAAATACACACACACACATGCCAAACTATCTTTTCTTTAACTGTGATTGTGTTGCTACACAAGTCAAAAGATAGAATTATTTTTCAGCTTCCAATTGTTTTTTTCTTTGCTTCATTGCATGAAATAAGGAAAAGTCTTTGAAAACTACTGCCAGCCCTTCCCTCACATAATCTCCTTACTGTTCACTCTTTTAGGAGAAATGTCAATTCTTACAGGGCAAAACAGAACTTGGCTCAACGATATTATGTGTTTTTTTGGGGGGTTCTCAAATGGTATATTAGTAGAACAAATGTTTTTCCTCTGTTTTTTCAACCTGTTGCCTTTCAAAGAACCAAAAGGAAATATATAAAGTAAAAGAGTTAAGACTGGGGAAAAAAGGGAAATTGCTGTAATTCTTGGGTTCCATCTAGAATAGCATGGCAAAATTAACTTTAAGAAATTTGTCAAGGCCAAATTTAGAAAACGCTATCTTGGCAATTCAAAATTATTATTTGTGTTTCTCCCAAACACACTTCTTACTGGTAAGAAGTACTGACAATGATTCGGTTGAGTCAAACACAAGGTATTTTAAAGATAACTAGGTTGTTATATTCTAATGAATGTCATAATGCAAAGCAGTCACCTTGGGAGGTTACACACTTTTTCTCACGCATTTTATTTTTTGAAACACACACACACACACATATATCCTTTAGAATAATTTCAGTCTTTCAAGTTCTCATCATTCAAGAGTAGGTATGATTTTTCAAACTGTCAAAGGCTTTTAAGATTGAATGCAGTAAATACAGTTAGCAATTAAGTAACTATATATGTGCTGTTGTTTTATAAAAAATATATCTGTCTTTTAGTCAGAGCTGTGACATTGCTTTGTTATATCAACTTGAACCTTAGAGGGTGACATTCCTCCTTTGGATGGACTCATTCTGGATTATTCCCACCCCCAAAAAAATTATGACAGAGGCATGTCTAACTATTTACCAAAAACTGGTGCTGCCTAAGCATGGTGTAAAGATGTCACTGGGAAGTGGCTATCCAGCTAAAGATAGCACATCCCAGCATCCCTTGCAGTTAGGTACCATCATTGATCCAGTCAATCAAATGTGAGTAGGCAAAAGTGATGGGTACCACACTCCAGCCTGGTCCATAATGGCCTTTCATATGTTCCTCCATGCTTTACATCTGCTGCTGGTTGACTGTCAATGCTCAGGAAGATCATAGAAGATACCTGTTGAAGATGACATAGCTGGGTCCCCTGTGGCTACCCCAAGCCCCAGGATTCTTGAGTCTCTTATACAAAATGGTGTGGTCTTTGCATATAACCTATGCATATCTTAAATGATCTTATATTACTTATGATACCTAGTACAGTGCAAATGCCATGCAACAGTTGAATGTACATGTTCAATGCAGATGCAGCCATGACAGGTCTAATTACACGTTATGCATTTTCAATCTGTGGATGTGGAATATGCAGATTCGGGGATCTGACTCTATGTAACCCCAGGCAAGGATGAGCAACAACAAATATGAATAGCTGCCTTTTTCAATCAGATCTGAGAAGGGTTGAATCAGTCTCGCTTGTAAACCAACATTTTTCATGCTAGGGCTACAATTTTTTATGTATTGAGCCTGAACTAATCTGCATGGTGATTAAGAAAAACATGTAAATGCAGCTAGAAGGATTCTAATATAGCTAAAATTGGCTGGGCATTTTTTGATGATCTGGGGGGAAAAATCCTTGACCACACCACAATTCTCAACACTTGGTTATTTTGCTAAACTCCACAGTTCTAGTTGTAAAGATGTCCTGATTTCTGGGTTGTACCCAAAGAAGACCTGTCTAATTAGAGGGGACAGAGCTACAACCAGGGCCAAGGGTTATTAGAAATCATGAATCTTCTCTCTTGCCCAGGTTCTGGGACACCATCAAAGGAACTGCAGTTTCAGCATCTGCATCTGAGCTCAGCTCAGGGCCAGAGAAGGGCGGGGGAGTTGTTTTTGGCCTGGTCATTCAGTCAGCTGCTGCTGAGCACACACATCTCTTTGGGAGAAGGAGAGAGATGCAAAAGAAGACAGTGGCCTTATCAGTGTACTCACCTGTGAGATCCTGGTTCATTTCATTTCACTTCATATTTTGTGTACAGCTTTACTTAGGTAAAACTTACATTTTATAAAACTCACCCATTATAAGGGTAGAGTTGTGTTTTTAGCAAACTGATACATTCATATAACCATCCTCACAGTCCTGTTTTAAATGCACCATCACCCCTCAAAACTTCCCCAGGTTCATTTTCAGCCAGTCCTCACTTCTACCCCTATGTGTAGGCAACTGGAAATCTGCTCTCTCTTTAGCTTGCTTTTTCCTAAAATTTCACATTATCAAAATTGTACAGCCTCTAGTCCTCTGCATTAGGTCCTTTCATTCAACTTTATTGCCTATGGAGCATCCATGATGGGCCACACACTGACTTAGGCCCTGGAGGATGGGCATTGAGATGGTTGGGAGAGAGGTTAATCAAACGGTCATACAAATAAGTGCATGATTTCCCATTGTGATAACTACTAGCATAGGAAAGGTACAGGACAGGGGATCTGATCTGATATGGGTCAGATGAGGCTACAGACATGAGTTGACAGCTCAGCGGAGACCTTGTGGATGCTCAGTGTTAACCTTCTAAAGAAGGAGCGAAGGGTCTAGAAAAATGGAGGTCATCATGGGTCCAGTGAGTGGACAGTGAGTAAAGGACCTGGGGGGATGCTAGCCTCAGTCTGATCCCCTGGAGGACTTGGAATGTGAGTAGCATCAGTGTTGTAATGCTGGAAGTAAGGCAAATTGAAAGGTCTAGATGAGAGCCCATGGCTTAGTGTGGTGGAGACAAAGTAGAGCTGAGTGCCACTTGTTTTTCCTACTGATGTGCACAAGGTCTTCTGGGGATATTATTAAAAAACAGATTCTGTTTCAGTAGATTTGTGTTGGGGTCAGAGATTCCACACTCTATCCAGCACCCAGGGAATGCCCATATTGGTGGTCTATGGTCCTCACTTTGTGTAGCTAGGCCCGAGAAGGCCTGGAAGCAGATTCAGCAAGACAGATGGTACCAGGCTTACTGATTCCATGACTTCCATGAAGGGAAACTCTAATTTCAAAGAAAGGAGAGGCTGCATAGGGTCCAGGCTTGGGATATGCTGCATGACTCACCACCATTAGAGAACTGCCATGTTGAAATAGACCTTACAAATTTCACGTTTTGAATCACATTCTTGAAGATGAAGACAAACTATGTGTTCGAGTCAGTGTCTGAGATCTGCTTGTTGGGGACAGGCATGGGCGTGGGAGGAGGGAGAGGACTGGTAGGCTGGGAGGAGAAAGGCTTTGGTCCTTCCGGTCAACTCTGTGAAGCAGCAATTTTTCCTACATTGATGAGATTTGGTTTATAATTTATTGCTAAAAATAAAGTAAAAAATATGGGAGGGAGATGAAAGGGTCTAGTATCATGTGGTATCTCAGGAGTACGGCCTGGTGCTGGTGGTCACAGATAAGTCTTTTCTCATCTCTGCATATTTTTACTCTAGGTTCCTATACAAGCTCAGGGGTGAAAGGAGAGTGTGGATAAGAATGTATCACAGCTCGCAAACACACATGGCAGCCAGTTCCTGAAGGCTCAGGTCAGTTACCTATTGTATGGGTTTTAGGGACGGGTGTTGACTTCCAAGGAAATGAAAGCATCCTAGGCATCAGTCCATGTGTAATAGGGAGAATACAATGACACCCAATTCTTCCTCTCCTCCAGGGGTCTCCCGACTGGTAACTGCACCCTGTCCATCCAGGCAGTGGCAGTGTGGAAGCACCACAGGATGTCCTCCAGGAGGGGGTCATGGTCATGTGAACACATGGGGGACTGAGAAGGGGGTTGCAAAGCCACAGCCCTGAACCTCCAGCCCAGTCTCAGAGGGACTGGCTCAGACCTTTCCTAGGCCAGGGAGTCAGGCTGACCTAGATGTCTGCCGCCTTTCAACTCCACACGGAATAAGAGTCAGAAAGAAGCAGCCCTTTCATCTGGTCTTAATTAACAGAGTCTGCCTGGAGGGAGCAGCTACACACGTGAGGGGCCAAGCTGGCTGACTCGGGGGCGAGGACCTCTGACAGCAGGAGCTGAGCCTCGTGTCCACATGGAGACCAGAGACTCCTTTCTTCTGGCATGGCATTTGTCTTTGTCAGCTGAACTATTCACTAACTCATCTATGCTCTTGCAAAACTGACTAATTTTATGTACTTACGCATTATCTTTTCACCTGTGTTGTAAGCATCTTGAGTTATGAGCCACAAATGATCTGCATTCTTTTCTCCTGTGGTCTCTCTTCATGGAGGTTTGTGCTCCCTTGTCACTGAGGATGCACCTATGCAGCCTTACACTTCCTGAAGTCTGGGCTATGGTGCCAGGAGGGACATCCAGACCTCCTTCCTGTGCCTTCCACGCCCTGTCCATTCCTCTTATTATCCCACAATGAACCTGAGGTCAGAGTTCAAGTTACTCATGGGTAGTTCACTTCATTCAAAATGACCACAAGCACACCTGCTCCCTTTCCTTCTGTTCCACAGGAGCTTGGGTCCATTCTGGTGACCTTCCCATCTTAGTTATGGTGGAGAGAGAAGGGATCTGCACCTGAACTCCGGCCTGTGTGCATGAAGCCAGCCCACGTCATCCAACATTTGCTTTAGGGGGCAGCAGATGCTTGTGTCCCTACTTTTTCTTTGCTCTGCGAAGAAATGCATGAAAGGAGGAGGTGCTCTGAGGGCCCACCTCCCACACTGCCGACCTTTAGCCTTGTGAACCTGAGTCTGAGGCAAGAAAGAGGTCCCTTAGGTGACTGCCCCTTCTGTTACCTGTATGTCTGTGCTAGGATTTCAGGTATTCTTATGTGTATTTTGTTTCTTTCATGAGCCTTGTTGATGCCATGTCTCACCTGGAGGGCTGGCATCTCTGAACAAAAACAGAGAATGAGAAATGTCCACCTTATGTGCCCCTGAGGTCTCACCTCTCACAAAACCTTGAGCATCCTCTTACCTGGTAGATTTTTATGGGACCATGTGCAAACGTCTCAGCATCCCAGAAGGAAGGAGCTTCGTGATGTCACTACTGTCCTTTGGAATTGCTTCCAGAGCCCATAGGTTTGCCTTTTCTGGTAACTTCATATATGCCAAGTGAGGTGCTCAGAAGATGGTTTTGACTTTGGGAAGTGGTTCCAAATCCTCAGAAGGTAAAATATAGGTAGCAAGCACATGTCCAGGACAATTACATTTGTGGTAAAAATGAAGTACAACTGTAATTTGAACTTTCTAGCAGGATTCATAAACACCAGAACTCTTCGTCTAACAAAGAGGAATTCCAAACATGCTTAGGAAAATGGCAACATCACCAGAATAAATGTGTGGACTCCCAGGATATGGTTTGCAAGAGGACTCAATTCACTTCAGCGAGTACACTCTGGAGTGCAGGTTAAGATAAGCCTCAGATTCTGCGGGTGTGTGCCCAAATCTGCAGGTGTGTGCCCAGGAGGGGGATGCACAACAATATTGAATCAGAAAAAGCATCTGCACCTGCACCCCTATGTTCACAGCAGCACAGCTCACAACAGCCCAGACATGGCAGCCACCTAAACGTTCATCAACAGATGACTGGATGGAGAAGCCATTTTGTGTAAAGGAGTTTTGCTTTCTAACTCGTACAATGGAGAAAGTCACATACCTCTCTGATTCATTTGAAGAACAGATGGCATCATGATCATTATAGTAACAACCCATGGACTGAGCACTTACTCTGTGTCACCCATGTGCTTTAAGTGCTTTAAGTCTGTATTTAAACTTGATTCTCTCTTTAAGGCTATCAAGTACCTATCATTATCTCCATTTTCCGATGGAAAACAGTCTGTGTTCAGTAACTCTCAGGTAAGGATCACTCTGTAAGAAGGACACAGTTAATCTCTGACCCTCAATCTCACATCACAGATCTTCACCGGAGAACTTGGGTCTGGTACTGGGTGGTTCTTCTGAAGGAGGCTCTCTATTCATGACATTTCACCTCCTCCCTCCCCTCCCCTCCCCCCCACCCACCCCACACTCAATCAGCCACTATCTGTGTGCATTCCTTCTATCATATTACCCCTGGTACAGTCCTAATCAGGGTTCAACTCAAAAAATGACAATATTCAAGACATCCCCCCATCTCTCCAGGCACCCTTTCACAATATGGCAAGTTTAGTTTCAGATCACCACAATAAGCAAGTATCAAAATGTTGACCATCATATGAGCTTCAGCAAATTATCATCTTTTTGCTGGTGGAAGGCTTTGTAAAAACACAGTGTCTCACGCACATGTGTATTCAGAGAAAAAAGTATGTGTATATAGAGAAAACAAACAAATGAGCCAAAGAAAAATAGACTTTTAGTCTATAGAATCAAACCTCTAGTTACCAGAAGCACAGGGGCCAAATCAGGAAAAAGTGATCAGTTCTCTGATGAAACACAAAACTGGCCTGTTGGTAGGGACTCAGTGTGTTACCTTCAGGCTCTGATCTGCAAGGATGCTCACCCTTCAACCTGTGTCGTGTCACAGTGTGATGTCCCTTCAGTATCTAACAATAGCCAACAGCATCAATGAGGCACAATAAAGTGAAGTTCAGTAAAACAGGAGGTGTGATATATTTAAACATTTTCTCACTTTCACTTTGGGGGAATTCCCTGATTATGGGTAACATTCCTAGAGTAAACATGGATCCAAAGATGGATCCCCAAATTCAAACTTTCCAAACTCTAATGCTCATCTTGCATCCATGAGGAACAACAACAAAACAGCAGGAAAAATCAAATCTTTGAAACTTCAAAGACAAAACCCAGGCCATTTCACCCAGAAGATCAACTCGCCATCCCTGATGCAAGAAGCAGGAGCTTTGTGTGTTCAAAAGAGGGTATCTGGAAACAGGACCCTAAATTTGCAGAAAGACAACGTGCAGTTATTCTGAGCTAAACAACAGTGATTTTTTATTTCTGTATTTTAGTTCCTAATAAGTACATCCACATAATCTCTTAACTTTGTATCTTCAGAGTTCTGCAAAGTTTGGTACAATTTTCACTTGCAGTACCCAATTCTGATGTGTCTCTTGACACTGCCCACCCTCGTCTCTCCTGCGTTCCACTTCCCGCCCGGCAACGGGACCCTAGAAAGTTGTTATGACAATGCTTTCCTGGGAAGTGTCTCATGGATTCTCATTTGTAATCACTCCTGGTATGGAGCCCCTCTCCGACTGCAGAAGTGGAAGTGTTTTCCTCATTTCATCCCTGCTCCCTTCCCTGCAAGGCAGGCTTTTATAATCTGCACTAAGGAGGAACTTCACAAAGCTTGTTGACAAATGCATTATAGCTCATGACTTGTAAACCAGGAGAATGTGGGAGAGGAGAACTCACACCTGCCACACTCGGTTCCCATACCAGACTGCCCGTTAAGAGTCCCAGCAGGGAAGCATGTCCCTCCCCCTTTCATATAAATGGATTCTTAAATCTTCACTGAGGTGGTGTTGCTGTTTTTACTGTTTAGGAAAGGTCTAGGCAGGAATGAAGGTGAGTAGGCAGGTAGACAGAAAGGAGAGGACTCTGATAAAGACTGAGAACCAACATCCTAAAACTAATGCTGAGATGAAAGAGGTTTGGGCAGGAGTTCAGCTTCCTTGGATTACCCTCCAGATGCTCTTCCTTCAGGATTCCTCGCCCAGGAATGGCACAGAATAAACAATGATGTTGCTTGTGAATGCGCATGTTGACTTGACATTAGAAAGGAAGTAAAGAGAAAGAAAGGAGACACACTCTGTGGGGTAGAAGCCCTATTTTCTAGACATAAAACCTGTGGGGACGGAGGCGAAGAGAGCATCTCCAACGACTCTTAAGAGACAATTCCTGGGTGCACTGCCCGCCATCATTAACAAGATTTTCATACAAGCCGGGGAGGATTAGTCATAAATGATCTGTAATTTTTAAAATACTTCAATGTTTATAAATTTCTAATACATTTAAAGTGACATTATTAAATTAGGTTTTCTTTTCATTAACACTTGTCATTTTTCTTTGGTGATTGTAACAAACCAGTTAGGACTTCGATGCTATTAAGGGAAGGGAGATGGGAGGTGCTTTGCTTTTTGCTCTCAGCTTCCTTTTTCATCTCTGAAAATAATTTTGGAAATAAAGCAAATCACATGCAAACTTGCCCATTCCCGTATCACTGATGGAGAAGCAGAGTGCCAGGAAATCTGCTTTGCCAGGCGTCACCTAATATTCACCACCCCCGTGTAGCGCATGTGATGTTTATACCTCACACTGGCGCTGGCTTTGTCCCTCCCATACTATTTGGAATGTGCAATGTGGAGGAGTTGGTGTCACTGGCCTCTGAGAACCTTCTGGCTTCATATTTGTGTAAAGGAACAGCTTTTGTGTTTCAAGGCAGATTAAAGAATCCATTTGCATTTACAGTGGGCACTCAGACAGAGAATTGTATGCAGGGCTTCGGGGAGTTCTAGGCTGTTCTGGTCCCCCATGCTGGGAGCACCAGCCAGCTGGGTTCACCCCTCTCCTCCTGGCAGAGGACACATCCTTTTGAAGGCAGGTTCTGGAGTCTGGGAGACCCTAGTTCCAATTCTAGCTCTGTGCTAAATGAGTTCCCCAGGTGACTTTGGATTGGTCATCATTCCTTTCTGAGTCTTGGTTTCTTCATCTATAAAATGGAGCAGACTGTAGCAAACATGAATCTGGTGTTTGCTGCATCTGGGCTATTCTGAGCACAGGTCCATCAGTCTGCAGATTGCAGGTGGGCTGGTTTCAAGGTTAAGGGTTCTGTGGGCTAACTGCCTGCCTGCGTGGTGGGGCTGACAGCTTGGCTCCCAGCAACTTAAACTCACAGAGGAAAAGCCAGCAGTAGACACCGAGAGTATATATTCTGAACATGCGTTCTTTGTAGAAATACATATATATAATATATGTATATGAAGCTGAGAGCAAAAAAAGCAAAACATCTCCCATCTCCCTTCCTTTAACAGCATCATAGTCCTAACTGGTTTGTTACAATCACCAAAGAACAGTGACAAGTGTTAATGAAAAGAAAACTTAATTTAATAACAGTATCACTTTTAAATGTATATATACACATACACATACATATACATACAATTGACCTTTGAATAGCATGGGGTGAGGGGAACCAACCTTGTACAGTCAAAAAATCTGTGTACAACATTTGACTCCCATAAATCTCCACTGAATTACGAATAGACTGTTTTTGAACAGAAGCTTTACTGATAACAAAGTCAGTTAACATACTTTTGTATGCTATATGGATTATATACTGTATTCTTACAATAAACTGACCTAGAGAGAAGAAAATATTATTTAAAAAACTTCAAATGAAAAAATATATTTACAGGGTGTGTCCTGGTGGTCTAATATACCTGGGAGCAGTCCTGTACACATCACAATGTCCCTGGTTCAAGACCTTGGACTGGGGGGAAAAAATCAATGTGAACAACTAAATAAAATTAAAGTGCTTCTTCTGCATCTCTTTTCCTATCTGCCTACTCACCTTCATTCCTGCCTGTACCTTTCCTTTAGAAAAAAACCACATTTATAGTACTATACTGTATTTATTTATATGGTAAGTTTCCTCTATTTACAATAAAATTCAAGTATAAGTAGAGTCCTACAGTTAAAATCTGTTTGTTCAAGGGCCAAATACATACATATATTTGCATATATATGTATATGTGTATATATAAATTTTATCATGACTTGAAATACCATAGGCTTGGGAATTTGCCACTGGGAAACAAGGTGTAGAGAATAAAGGGACAAGTCTGGAAAGGGACATATAGATAGAGGATGGGCAATGAGACTGGAATTGAATTCTTTGCCTAGAACAGACTCCATGCCTGGAGATGTGAGCACATACAGTATTGAGAGAAGTGACAGTTCAGGACATCTTGAACAGACACTGCTGGGAAATTCCATGTCTTTTGCTATAGCTAATGGAACTCTTACTATGAAAGTAGACACAAAACAAGGGAAAAATTCCTTAATAATGCCAGGCAAGAAGGAAAAGGATATGAAAGGAACTAGAGCAGGGTGAACTGATGCAGAGTCTGGTGAGAAATCAGAAGCCTAGGGACTTTGGATAATTTGTAGCACACGGGGTCCCAAGCTTAGTCAAGAGAATCAATCAGGTGGCACAGATGTCACATCTCCAGCATGGTTACCTCTCAGGTGTCTGCAAGTATGTCCTGGAACTACAACTGAGGACCAGGAACATAGGAGGGATATTTTCCTTGCACAGAAGGTTCGATTTGTGTGGAAGTAGCCCATCATCATGAAGCTCTTGCAGGAAGATAGACTATGTGAACTTAGTAGACCCAGATTCAAATTTTACAATCCAAATTACAATACTGTTCACTCTCTACTTTGCGTGAATGGAAAAAAGACATCGACACAGATAATTCTGACTGCTTTAGTATTTGACTCCTAATATTAGCACGTGTAGACAGGTGTCTATCTTTCAGGAAATCCAAAATTCTTGAAGTAATGATGATCTCACCTGGTACATCTTGAATTTGTCCTTGTTCTGTGTTCCCTAATAAGAAAGGCTGACGTCATCTCTCTATCTATCTATATCTATCTATAGTCAAGTCTCTTTGAGGATTCAGTGAGTTGTACTTTAGATGCATTTTCTCCATCTAATTTTCACAGCAACCTCATGATGTAGGTGTTACTATCTTCTTATTTTAGAGGATGGAAAACTTGACTCAGGAGTCCACAATGTAACAGATATACAATCTCTCACTAGCCCAAGGTGGAGGTGGAATTTCTATACAGGTCTCTTTAATGCCAGAGCCCACACTCCTAATACTGAGTAGTGCTGTCTCTCAAACCAACACAAAGGAATGACCTGAAATTATGGACCTCAGATCATGGTCCAGAATCTTTTCTGTAAGCACAGCAAGACCATGTTGTTATAGCTGATTCTCATTATTGGCAGTAGTTACGCTCCATCAAGTCACCTCAAATGGACAAACACTAAACCATTCTCCTAGGCTGACCATGTATCCCTAAGATAAAAACAGACATTGGGATGCAAATAAAGGGACAGGATTATACGCTGGTGACTAAGGGGAGGGGAGGAGGTGGAGAAATCCAAGCAGGAGCAGAGTTGCTAGACCAGCAACAATTAAGTATTACACAATCCTGATGAGTGCTCACATGGTGTTGACATGGTCTGGTGGAATGTCATACAAATGGCCAAAGCCAATGCAAGGAATTTTGACACCTTAGGCAAAAACGGATTTGGGTGCCCCTGTAAATCCTGTTCTAAATGTCCTGCCTAAAAACACATGCCACTTTAACCATCCCAGTACCAGAAATGTTAAACAACCCCCACCACGCCAGAGATAACCCCACAGTGCTGGAGATAACTTCCATAGTGCCAGAAATAACTCCTATAGTATTTACCTGTGGTTTGACCACACTATGGTGTTCTGCTCCCTTTGAAGAAACAGGTGCATACAGGGTGGTGGTGGGGATCCTCTTTCCATGTGACTCCTGCTTCCTCACAGAGAGTGGGGATAGCAGTAGCGGCAATGGCTTGCCATAGCCAGTGCCAGCAAGGGTCATCTTTAATGTGGGCCAAAAGGGGCAGATGCTCCTGGGCCTCTTCAACAGACTGACCCAGGGCAACTCAACTGCCCTGCATTAAAGATTGTCCTGGTTGATTAAAAACAGGATGAAATTGACATTTATATTGAACCAATGGGAGAGTAGAGAAATATGAAAAAATGGTACTGTCCTTCTGAAAACAGCACATGTAGTCAGCCTACTCATAGGCTTAGGTGTTAAGACTGGAGTCACAACATTTTCACCAATTGATCAATACATAATCCTATTTTGTATGTGCTTCTGATTAACACACACACATTATTCATGAACATTGAACTCAGGATTAACAGAACTGTAATTCATGCCTGAATAAAGCTTATCTAACACATGTATTTCTCCATGAGGCACATCACTGTCTTCTTGTGCTTGGAAACACAGAACTTCATCATAATGTTTGGGGGCAATTTCAAACAGTCAAATCACTAACAAAAAGCACAAAAATGCAAAAATCATAGCATTAAGTAGACTGAAATGGCTCTTGTTGGCAGTGTCAGAGCTGAAACACATAGTTAGCAGGTTAGTGTTTGAGCACAGCAGGGAGTATATGTGTGGGGTCATACTCTGTGTCTGTGAATGGGAATATTGATTTTGGAGTTACAGATACATTTTAGATGAATTTTAAAATACAGAAACTGCAAATAATGAGGATCAACTGTAATCTGTTGACTGATCTAGGCTAAAGACTCTTTATTAAGTGCTATGAGCTAGATCATACTTTACATGATCTCACATAAAGTAGAGAACTAAGCAGTGTAACAGTCACACTTTTCACTCAGCTGTAGATAATAAAGAGAAAACTCATTTCCAAAGAATGCCGAGACTGCTGGAAACAGCTATGCTGTGTGTGCACTGCACAAGCTTTTCAGTTGATGGTGTGAGCTCCCAGTCTTCAGAGGTAAGTTCTATGCCTATTTAGCTGGATTTTCTCAAGAAAGTTGCCATACTGTTACTGACTTTTTGTCTTTCATTCAAGGACACTGTATGTGCTTACGGTGGTTTCTCAAAGTGCTCCCTGGATGATTTTCCACCAACTTCCCTGGGGATCTATGAGAAGGGCAGGGACAGGCAACCACTTGCTGGCATTACTGTTGGAGTAAAGTGACTTGTACAGGGATATGCCAGGAGTCACTCTCCCAATCCATAAGCCCCTCTCAAGGTCGACAAAACCAGGGTTCCTCCTAGTACTACTGACTAGTGCAGTGTTTCCCAGACAGAACAGAAAGTACCAGAAAGGTCAAGGTTACAATCTACCTGCTCAGCTCTTTACCCCACTGAGAGTTTATTCTTGAAGTTGTCATGCCTCCAATAGGATTGAAGAATCCCAGGGCCATGGCCAAACAGGTGGCTGTGGCTAACGCACAGTGAAGTCTCTTACTAACCAACTTTCATCCTGACCTGTGGCATCCAGATCACAATGGTTCTCCAAAGAATTCCAACATTTTGGCTAGGCCAAGAGACCTCAAATAGCATGTCTAAGAGGATTTAGACAAAGATGAACCCAAACCCCAAATGACTAACATCCCACTTTCGAGCAATTGCTACTGACCACTTACCAATGACAACCAAGCACTAAGCACTGGTCACATCTTACTACTTAGATAGACACTATGGAGACAACCAGTCATCAAAGTGCACCCACTTGTGGACAGTATCCAACCCAGCCTATGCCCTCTCCTGCCATCCCTACTCAGAGCCATGTGGACCAAGGTAAACCTTCCCCTTCCAAAGTCATTCTCCAAGCCCCTCCAAGAAAGACCTCACCCCTTGCTGAAACTTGAAAAGAGACACTAACTCTACACTCTGTGTTGGCATGTGTATTCCTAGTTGTCTCTGATGGGTGGGCTTTGATACCCAAGAATACTATTGTACTGTGACTCAGAATTTTTGACTCACTCCAGTGGAGGCACACAGGGAAGGATTACTTATGCATAATCTCTATTAGCAGCCCTGCTGCCACCAAATAAATATCCGATCTACATCTAAAATTCTTTCTTTGTTGCACAAACATAACTTCACCAATATTCCCACACCTGTTCTCCCAAACAAATCCCCTCTCTGAAGACACTCCTGCCTAGACATTGATAGTCTATCTCATGCTCATTTCTCTGTGGCAAATGATTGCTTTGACTACCAGTATGTGACTCTGACCACCAAAGCGCAGCTTCTGATTGATCTCTCCAAAAACTGGCTGCTATGTGAACCCAAGCTAGGGTGACGGAGGACAGCAATGTATGGCCCACTGGCTTTCACTTTCCCAGCTGAAAGCTGCTCAGAGCCATGCTGTTGGCTGCTGTCAGCTGATTTGAGACACATAAAGTCCAGTCAAGACAAGAAGGACCATTAGTCCAAACTGCTGACCCACAGACCCACACATACATAAGCTAAATAAATGGCTGCTGGTTTCAGCTACAAAAATGTAGGGTCATTTGTTACACAGCAAAAGTTAACTGATACAATATCACTCTTTTGATTGCTGAGTTGAGATCAATTTATGAACCCTGTAGGTGGTTAGTCATTGTTACTTTGTAAACTCTTGTAACATACTCAGAAAAAGAAAGTTTGGTGGTATTTTTTGAAGACCCTGCTAGTATACTTCCTATATGGAGAGTCATGGTCCAAATTAATGCATTTCAAGTTTGTTAGACACCCTGCATTTAGAAAACAAGCAATCAATGACATGGTATTTCTTAAGGTCATGATATTCTCTACCTAACACCTAGAACTACCTTTTAATAGTGTCCTGATAAAAAAAAGTTTGAGAAATGAGGCTCTAGATCAATAAAACCTTTGTTCCCAGCTGTAGGCCATGGATCCATAAGAAACCTGGCCTTTTGCAAGGGAGTGAAGTGTCTATGGAGAGATGCTGGAGGAGCGGTCACAGTACTTTCTGGATGTCAAAAAAGAGTCCCCACACTGATACAGATTAGGAATAACACCTCTTTGTGTTCCCTGGTTGTTCACAGAATTTTGTCTTTCGGGATCACGAGATTGGTTAAAGCAAAGGTGACACGTAGTTCCCACTGGGAAGGGCTGAAATAGACAAGAGTTGGCTCTAGAAGGTGGACAACTGCTTGACAGTAATTGCCAAAATTCTATATTTACAGAAAACTGGCACTTTGTAAATACCAAGCTGTGCTATTTATGTAGCTGTTTCTCATCAATATATGTGGGGATTCTGTAATTATCACGAGTGCTATTCAAAGGCTTCCGGAATCTCAGATAAATGAGGGTAACAGAGAGAGCCAGCTGAGCCCGGCAAACACCACTGACCCTGGGCTTCTAGCCTTTTTGAAGCCTCGCTGCTCACTGAGAGAAGAGGCCCAGGGAAGGCCCATGTCTGAGCCACAACCAGTGTCTGACTCACAGGTCCCTCTCCTTGGAGTGTGGATGAGATAGTGGTGAGGGCAGGACCCAGTCACTCAGGGCTCTGGACATGGAGCTTGTGGAGTCTGTCCATGAATGTCCAGCCCTCCTTGGTGCTGGGCTGAAACTGACCAATGCTGCCCTGAGAGTACAGATGCAGTACCTGTGTTCCCCCCACCCCACTCACGGGCTCCACTGGGTTCTTGGGAAACTTACAGGACTCAGAGGAGGTCACTTCTCAAGCTGAGTCTAGAATAGACTGATAAAACTGATCAATCAACATGCCAACATGATGAAACCTGGAGTCCTCTCCAAAGTCACCATTCAAGTCCTTGTCTTGGGAAGGGGCCTTCATCCCTGCTGACCCCACTCTGGTGTCACAACCTGGCTCTATCACTCCTGCACATACGCCCTGACCATGTTGTTTAATTCCTCTGTGTCTCCTCATCTATAAGATAGACAAGGCAATATCCACATTACAGGGGCAGGTCACTGAACCTCTCAGAGCCTTGTATGTCACCTGCAAAGTGAGAATGAGAAGTCACGTACCAGGACACACTAATGCCTGGAAAGAGGCGCCACCTTCCCTTAGTGGGTCATGCCCTCCACTTCATGTCTTACAATGTGTCAGGCTTCCAGGAGGTGAGAACCAGACTCTGTGTCCCTCCCTGTCTCAGTTCCACACCTCTCATTTACAAATCCCTCTCTATGTATGTCTTCGTTTGAAGGAACCTGAGGTAGTAAATATACACATTGGTCTAAACATGACATAAACCATTTGTACCTTTGGACTGGCTACTTCTCCAGGCGCATTTACTTATTAACATCAGGATGATAAACACTGGGGAGGATCAAAAGGAAGCATGGGAGATGCAACAAGCTCCCCTATGCAGCAGACCCCCAGACAGTGCCTCTTCCATCCCTTCTCTCTTCCTGGCCCAGGAGTAAAGCATCCTGGTGAGAAGCTGTGTTTGCATATTAAATACTTACACATCACATTACTCTTCTCCCAGTCCCCCTGATAAGCAGCTTAGTAGGAGAGAGAAGATTCCTAACTAGTTGACTGATTGCTTGAACTTCAGAGAAATACTCTGATTTGCTTGGCCCATGTGTGACTGCAAAATGAGCCTGGGGAGGACAGGCCAGTTCACTTGGTGACTGAGCTTACTGCAGAGGGGCAATAAATATCAGTGACTGCTCACTGAGCTCCTCCCTGAGACTGCGGACTGTGAGAAAGGAATGTGGCTGCAGGAGTGGTCACTGGCAAACTGAGCCAGGTGCTGTCTGGCATCCTGTCCCTTGCCATTGCCATTATTATTTTTTGGTCAGTGACTCTTGTTTCTCTACAGGAGTCATACTTCTTCTATAGAGTGACTATGGATTTTTGTTCTGTCCACACTGGTCATCTGACTAGCTCTAAGCCCAGGACCCTGGAGAAGTACCCATCCAGCAGTGATAGGATGTACAGAGCATGTGAGTGTGGCTGGTTACATCTTGGTGCCCAAGTTTCCAACTAGTCCCTTGCAACATTCAGTTGGGCCATATCAGACACCTGTATGTTTCCAGGAAGCCCAGCTCCTCAGAAGAGGTTGTATCCCCAGGAACTGGGAATTAGAGACAATCATGGGTGTCCAAGGATGGGTATGACAGGTCACTGAGGGTCCTTTCACCTTTTACTGTACACATGGTTGGACTAGACTTGAGAACCTTCTTTTGAAAGGTAAAGAAGCCAAAGTTCTGAAGGCAAGTGACTTACTCAAAGCTATAGAGCACGTCAGTGATAGTGCTGGGACTGAAGGAATGAACACCACTGAGCTGTAACGAAAGCCAACAAGCTCAAGGCACTGACTTCCTAGAGGTTGGCATTACCTTTTAAAGTAAGCTTGGTGAAACTGACTATGTGATAAAATGGAAATGAGAGGAAGAAAGACAGAGATACAGAGAGACAGGGAGACAGAGACTGGCACCCTCACCCAGCCACACTCTTTCTCCTTTGGTGAATGAGCCTGGTATCTTCACCCACTTACCCCAAAGATTGACAAAGCCCCTGGGCACCTGCTGACTAGCTGATAGCAGCATGACTATCATGTTAATGCCCAGCAAGTAGGATTCCTTTGTATCTTGTTATGAGAAGGATCACAATAGGAAACCGTTGAAGTCTTTGTCATGTCTTACAGTGCAGGATATGCCTTCCAGTCCCTTTTCATGCTGTGTCTCCATAACAACACCACCACTATATCCAGTATATATGAATACGTTCACATTTCCCTTCTTTTCCAACATACTTTTTAAAAAAAAATAAGGGCTGTATAATTTTATAAGGAATGACATAGTAAATCATCTCGTTAGTCACGCCGAGTACTTTACTTTCTAGTTTAACAGACTCCTCTCTAAGCTGACTCGTCTATTTACTACAAGACAGGAGATAAGAGGATTCACTTTTTGCCATTTTTGGCTAGAAAAATCTGGTTGTTTTGCCCACAGAGTAAAAAGTGGAGCAAAGCACTGAAGTACCAGGCTGTGACTGAGTGTTCACACACAAGCAAGAGTTGACACGTGTGCAACAAACTGCACAAGACAGCAGTGCACAGGGTCACCCTGGAGTCAAATGAAGGAGGGGTTCCCAGGGATCCAAGGTGGGATGAGCTTGAGATGTGTGAGAAAAAGGAGGAAGGTCTGTGAGCTGACGTGTGGTGAGCAAGCCAGCAGGAGGTACATCTGAGAGGCAAGCAGGGCCAGATCACGCAGTCTTGACCCCATAGATGTTTTTAAGTGGACACCTCAGGGACACAGACGTGACAGAGATCCTAGTCTAGGCAAGCAGTGCGGGGTGGTATGAGCTGGCCAAGGTCTCTGCTAGTGGAGATGGGGCAAGGAGATGGGACAGAGACACAAGTTGAAGGTGGAATGACCAAGATTTGCTGACAGTTTGTGGGAAGAAGAGAAATTAAGCCGATTCCCAGGAGTCCAACTGGAGCAACTCAATGGATGGTGGCAAAAATTGCTAAAATGGACAAGCGTAAGGACAAAATGGTTTGCAAGGAAGAATAAAAGATTGCTATCTTGCAAGAACTCATAGCTCCACTTCAAGTTATATCCTGACTCCACATCACCTCACAATCTCTCTTGAGGAAAGTGTTGAATTGCCAAGGGAGATATCAAGCACATATGTGCACGTGTGTGCACGTGTCCCCCCCCCACACGCACACACACACACTTTCATCCACAATCACACTTTAAGTAGTTGCACCTAATATGTTAAAATTATTTTCTACTGTGTTTTTAAAAAGGATCATAGTATCCATATGCATGCATATGTGTGCAGTGTGGGCATTCAGATGTATTGTATATGCACAGGGATTAAATTATTCTCTGAGATCTACCCTCTATAGAGGAGGGTAATTGCCTTGCCTTAAGCTAACCCTGCAAAACAAAAGCAATGAAGTAAAATGAATTTGGGCCTGTGTCCAGGATGACAGGGCCCAGAATAAACCAAAATTACTTCCTTGTCTTCACAGCTTCAGATGCTAAAGAGTATTATGCTAACTGCCCCCAAATGCAAGTCTACCTTAATTTCTACAGTCTACATTGCAGAGAGAAAGACAGTTCTGACATGTTCAAGGAGGGAAAACAGAGATTGCAAGCTTCTACCTTTATGTATAAAACAAGGATCATCAGAGTGCAAATGAAACAATTGATTCCATGTCTGCTTTGGAATCTAATCATGGGTAAGACGGAGGGAGTTTACATCACAAGAATCAGGGGAAAGCACCCCAAACCAAGGCCCAAGAATGAGGACCACAGGTGGACCTAATATGCATGTGAGATTTCTAGATGAAAGAGTGTGCAACCAAGAAATCCGTTCCAAACAGTTCCTAGGGCTTTTGGGAGAAATGTTGAGAAATAAGAACTCTCAGAGTGAGTATCATGGGTAGTCAAGGACACACCCCAAGGGTAAAGCACTATTTGGGGCTGCAACTTTCAGAATACTGGAGGGTTGATGGTTGACACTTTATTCCAAATTTCCTCCAAACCAATTCCTTGGGATCTGGTTCCAAATTCCCCCATGAGAGAGGTGATGTAAACTGAAAGGGCAAGTTATCTTTGGGGGCCCTTGAGATCTCTTCATATGTCAGAACAATAGATCACCAGCAATGGGAATAGTTCTGGAAAATCATTAAGATCTTTTGAAGAGAGCAGGAGCTCCCTGCAATCTCAGGGAAAATGAGGTGTCATAATGGAGGCATGGCATCTGGGACAGTTTTTTTTCCCCCCTATAATCGCTCCTCGACCCAAGCCTCAAATACATGGGCTTAGAAAACCAAAGCTGCATTCTTAAACCTCACCTAGGCTCATACTTAACTGATAGTATGTTTGGGTGCCATTCAGATATGGGCACTGAATTTGGTTGAAATAATCATCTCAGTAGATAGAGGCCAACCCTTCAGGGGAAGAATTTAACTTAATAGAGTGAGAGAGCATTGTGATTGTCATTAACAATATGTTTTCTTAGATACTATGTCTTTGTACAAATGTTCAAAAAGGACTGTGAGTCATTGTGAAATTGTGAAACAGACACAACCCTACAGAGGCGGGTCTCTGCTGTCACTGGATCTTTACATTACCCAACCAAGCTGGGCAGTACTGCCATTTTAAAGAGAGATATGACATGAAATTGCAGTGGGTGGTCTCCATGTTCTTGCTTTAACTGCTCTTTCTTGCCTTGTAAGCTGGGTTATCTTGAGTGTTTAATTTAGTACACTTCTCTCAAAGGTCTGTCCCCAAAAGACATCCTATATACTTAGGATTGATGGAAGCCCCGGGACCTATGAAAACATCGTACTTTTTTCATTGCTCAACTCTTACCAGCTTTATGGTCAGATCCTATATTCAGCCAAGATAAGATGCACTTCATTCACTTACTCACATTCTACCCCTTCTGTGAGTCAATCCTCTGAACGAGGTGCCATACTGGGCATTATGGGAATATAAAGATAACTAGGGCATGATCCTGGTTACCTGGGAAGAAGAGGAGAGGTAAGACTGGGATCACTCATAGTTACATGTGTTCTAATAGAGGGCAGTGTGAATGAAGTTCCATAAGAGACAAATAAATGGAGTGGGGCTTTCTTTGTAGGGCAGATCTGAGCTAGATAAATCCTACTTTTCCTCATAGCGAGTAAGAAGAAGCTTCCAGGAGGAGATGACAGCCAGTTGGAGGACTCCCGGAGACCTAAAGTCTATAAGGGGCGTGGCCATAACCTGGGTGCAGGTAGTATTTCTTAGTGACTGGTGAAGAATCATCTTTGCTAGATCATGACATAGGAAAGTACAGAAGAAGAGGAAAAGACTAGAACACAGTCGACACATGGATGGTGGGGACACTTGGATATAACGATAATGACCAGGTTCTGTTCCAGATGCTTGGAAGGACTGATTGCTTGAATCTTCACACAGAGAGCTCTCTGAAGGAGATACTATCATTATCTTCATGTTACAGGAAAACCACAGCATGAAGATACAATGTCCTGAAAAATTAGTGAGTCTGAGATTTGAACACAGGCAGCCCAGCTCTGAAAACTCACTCTTCTCCCTCCCAGGTGACCCCCTGGTGGTGTGGGAGAGTTGTGAGCAAAGTACCACCTGGTTGTTGATCTGCTGCGGGTGGCACTTACTTATGACTAGAAGTAGATGGACTGACACCAAGAAGACCATTTCAATGAGCATTGTCTGTACAAGAGGTCACCATAGACTGATCTAGGATAGAACAATGACAATAATGATAGTTGACATTTTTTTGTGCCCATGATGTGCTGGGCACTAAACTTAGCATGTTCCATGCTTCATTTTATTTATCCCCCATCAGAATCCCATGAGTTAGTTGCTAACCTAATCCCCATACACAGATGAGGAAACCGAGGCCCTGCATGTTAAAGGCCATGCAGATGGAAGGTGGCAGAACCAGGGATTACACTACCACCTTCATGCTAATGCTGAGAAATGGCAGAACTAAAGGAAGTTGTCACCTCCAAAGACAGATGCTGTGCAGGAGGTGAAGAAACATGTGCTTCGGGAGAGACAAGACCCTTGCTAATACATAGCTGGTGGGGTAGGGAAGGAAACATGTGGCTGAAAGAAAAGCTGGGGTGGAGGGTGGGAAATAACAGCACACCTGAGGAAGCACTGATAGCGCTGCCATGTGGGATTTTGGGGCTGGTTGGCTGTAGACTCCCTACAGTTCATTCCATAAGGAAGTGACAGACCCCCCAAAAATTGCTTCAGACAGACTATGGAAAGCCACGGGAGAGTCTAAACCACCAGCATCAGAGTTCCCAGCTGGGAAATGCACTCAGAGGACACTTACTGACATTTGACTCTCAGCACACACATGCTAAGCTTGTGAAAAGTGGGCCTGGGAGAAGACTCAGATGTCCCCAGCTATAGTCTTCAGGATGAGCTCCACATACGGGCCCAGGTGTGAGGCTGCTCCAATTTGGGGCATCCTGATGGGTACATGCTGTAGTGGACATAGTCAGGGACTGCTCTCATCCCCAGCACTCATGTTTCTGGCTACCAACCTGACAACTCCCATCCACTGGCTCAGGGGCTTCAAGACCACATAGCTCTATGGATGTGCAACCCTCAGGCCTCAGGCCAGGACTGGCAGGCAGTGGGGAAAAAATACCACAGACCTCTCTCTTTGCTTAGGATAATGGGAAGGGCATGTCTATCTATGAGTTCCAGAGGGGTGAATGGCTTTATCTGACACCTTTAATGGCTGCCTGCCTTTCTCTGTCTCAGATCCCAAAATGCAGGGATCACGTTCTGAATGAAATATCTGTCCTGGATTCTTTGTCTCAGGGTCGACTTCTGGAGGAGCCATGCCTGAGACACACATTTGGGTCACAGGAGTTCTCCTGGGGCAGATCCACCAGGAAGAGTGACTCCTCAGGATGAGGACCATGGAGAAGCCTGCATCAGGTCGCTGAGGGTGCAGAGGCTTCTCACTCTGCTAAAGTTGGCATTCCTATCTGGATACTGGAGCGAATGAGAGAATGATAGAAGGAATAAAAACCCAAGTTCCTCCTGGATAGCATTTGTTCTGAAGTCTCAAGCCACAATAAATAGCAGATTTATGCTGAAGCTCTCCAGAGGACAGAATTGTCAGGCAACTATTGACAAAGAGCAAAACCACTGAGCATAAACATTTAAAATACATGGAATGTTTTCTGAAAAAAACGAGACAATTGACAATTTTTCCAGATTGACTTGAAGATTATTTGCTAAAGATCTGTTCTTTAACCTAGGACATATGATAAATCCAAAAGCAGTATCTCATTGTTTACTTAATTTCCAAACTCATATCTTTGCAGCAGAAAAAAATTCTACAAAATTGCACATAGTCAATACAAGACTATCGTATACATATTGTGACCACTGGCAATGTCATTTTAGAGGCTCACATACTGTTTATTTTCTACATTAGAATACAAAAGTAAAATGCATGGAGTGGGGGTGAATGGACCAAGTAATAAATTAGATAAATGAGATGAAAGGGGATAGGCAGCAGGTGTCCGGTCTTCAGGGTAAACATTTGGTAGCTAAGCAATGTGCATTTCTCTACAGAAGGGGAGGCTGAGCTAAAGCATAAAATTTCCCTTTCCTGCACCACTGGGGACTCCCCATAAGATCAAATTTGAGACTCATTACCCTAACTTCTTTCTATATTGCACTCAGGTCAGGACATGAATAAAGAAGAGTAGTAGATTAGCTCATCCCGGACCTTGTCTGTGAATGTCTGGAAGGGAATGGAATCTCAGAATTCAGCATTTTCTGCACCCTCATGGGTTTTAGAGAAGGATATAATTAGTGTATTAATAGTAGTAGATAATATCTGATATACTTGTGCCTCCAAAACAGAACTGGATCCTAGGATTCAAGCACAAGCTGTTTATGAGGGGTGGGCAAACAGGGAAGCAGCAGAAGAGCAGGAGAACGAATCAGGAACAGGCAGTTAATTGAGCTGTGTTATCAAGCAAGGCTCTGGATGCTTACTACTGCTTCAGAACTCCATGCAGGGAGGAGCCTGTGTTTCTGTAAAACCAGTTGGGGCAGCAGGGACAGAAGTATTATCCACTAACCTCTCTCAGTCTGAAGGCTACTTTTGGGAGCTGGTACTTCTTGCATTCTGTTAGAATGTTCTCTGGGACCAAAAAAAGCCCAGAGTTGAAAGGGCTAGAAACTGGGCATTGGACACAGTCGAGAGCCCTAAGGGGCTGCTGGCAGTGCAGTATCTTCTTAGTGCCAGATACTCATGAGCATTTCTCAGGCCTGTCTTCATGGAGCTCTCAAAGCAAGCTGAGGAGGTGGGTGCTGGATTTACCTCCAGCGACAGACAGGAGGGTGAGGCCTGGCCAGGCAAAGCAACTCCCTATGGTTCTGGAGCTAGTGCATGGGAAAGCTGGGACAAAATCCAGGTGGCTCTCATTCCAGGTGTGTGTTCTAATCCACCCTCATCACAGGCAGTTTGGGGGACCCGGGGATTAGTCCACCAGCTCTGCGCAGCCCTGAGAAGGGGGCACAGGTGGCTAGACCTGCGCCTCCTGAATGAAAACTGGTGAGCAAGAGGGGAAGGAATGACTTCGATCTAAGGAAATATAATTTACTCTGTGTGCTAATCCTCTCTGGACACCAGTTTTAGCTTTGTGTTGACACTGACAAATTAAGGACATGCTCAGCACTTTTCCAAGAGTAAACAGCAAATTCCACAAGCTGTTCTAATCTGTTCTAATCATTTTTTTCTTTTCCAGGGTGAAATCCCTTAACTAAACATGTCTGTTCAGCGCGTGAGTTATTGCTGGGACCTTTCTGGCCAGATCATTGTATGTCCCCTTAAATTTCAAAACCGATGCAGCAGCCTGCTCTCCCAGAGCCTTGGGCTTGGTGAAATACCAGTTGTGGAGAGGCCCCTGGAGGGACATCTCTGTCCTGTGATGACAGGAGGGGTTGCCTCTGAATGACTCTGGCTCTATGCTTCCAGACAGGAGGTGCTAAGCACAGGTGAGATGCCATTAGAGGGGTGTAGGGGTGGAAAGAAGGTGAAGACCGAGACACCTAGCATTTTCTGAGCACCTCCTCTGGGCCCTTACTATACAGATGTGGAAAATAAGGCCAAGAGAAGTTTTGTGACTTCCTCCAAAGCTCCAAGCTTGTTCCTGATGTACAATTTTTCTCACTTCTCATCTGGGTTAGATGAGAATCCCACATTCCATCTGCCCTGGTGATCTACTACTGCCTTCCCTGAATCCTGTTTGTCTGAATTGCTAACACCAGGCCCTCCATTAAGAGGCAGGGATGCAGAAGTAGTGCCTCTTTGCAGGAGATTTATTTTTTTCTGGACATCTCTGTTTCCTAAGTTCAAGCCAACAACACAAGCAAAAAGGGAAGATGCTGAACTAGAATTCATCTCTAGCCTTCTAGGACACCCTAGTTATGTACGGATATTCACATTTAGATTAATTAAAATTAAATTAAAAATCTGTTCCTTGGTCACACAATCACATTTCAAGTGTGCAGTAACCATCGGTGGCAGCAGCGACCACACACAGAGCGAACAGAGAATATTGCCATCAGCACAGAAAGTTCTGTTAGATAGCTTTGGATCTATATAAGTTGAGTCTCAGAGTCAAAAAAAAAAAAAAAAAAAAAAAAGGCAAAAAGATGGCCCTGGAGAGACAAAAGTAACCCCTGGGGTTGAGCAGGATGGTGAGCTTTGATTTGCAAAGCTGCCTGTCCTAGTGCTGGAGAGGGGGCTGGAAAGGGCCTCTGTCTCTGGCTGCCCAAGAAGAGGCTAGAGCATCTATTCCTTTATTCTTTGACTTTCTTTATTTTTTAAGAGGAAGGAATAAGACAGAAATAAAGGCTTGTAGGCAGGCAGGCAGATAGAAAGAGAAGGAAGAAGCATTTCATTTTTTTCCTTTCGGTGTTCATCTTGGTTGTCTCCCCACCCCGCTCCAAACCCAGTCCTTGGGCCTTACATGGACTATGCCACCAGGGAGTGACTATTCTCTTAGTCTTAATTAAAGCAATCTGAGCTCCTGGAAGGGAGCAGATCAAGAAACCATTCCTGCAGATAATACAATTAAATAGCAAAGATAACTAGAAGAAGCCCAGATTCCAAGAAAATGGCATCAAAGATGAGACCTCACCCTCTTCCCAGGATTGAAAGGGGAATGCAAAGGAGTAAGCTAGCCTAAGCATCTCCATGTGTGGAAGCCCAACACAAGAATCCCACCTGAATGTCCCAAATGATCTTCCTGTGTAGAGACCCTATCCTTTTAATACATGTCACTCCTTAAAGCTGGCACTGGACACAGGAGCAGTCCAAATGGAGATGTGAACAAGGAGTCCACCACCCTGGACAGAGCAGGCCTAAGGCAGATGGATGGCCAGAGAATACGATGAGCCCATGCATTCCTCTTGCCGCCCTAGGAAACTGGAGGTGGCCAAGGTGGCGGCCACCGTAACACCACTGCAGAGGAAGATGTCTCTTCTGTGCATAAAGAGTCATGTGCATAAAGAGTCAACAACCAAGTTTCCTGTGGGGCTTCTTGGAGCGTGTCTAGGTTTTACAACATGAGGATGGACATTGAAAATATTCTTGCTGATATTTCTTCCCTGGGCTGGTCCATGGATGGGTCTTACTTGTTATCAGTTAGCAACCCTTGTCCAAGCAGATTCACTGAGGAGGTATTTGCCTCGTTGTCAGGAAAGTGATACTTCATAACACCTCACATACAACTACATAGAAATATCTGTCTGCCTGAAGAGAGGAATTACACTGAAAACTTATAAAGAGGGCTCGAAGCTCCCTCAGGCCATGAATGACACTTTTCAGCCCTGATTCTAGGCAAGGAGGGATAGAGAGACCTGGAATTTTCTCCTACCACCTCCATCTGGCATAAGCCACCTTGGGAAGCTTCTCAGGTGAGCCCCCTTGGCATCCACCCTTTGTTTCCACTCACCCCAGGCCTCTGGGTTCTTGAGTCTCTATATCTTTGACCATGACTTTCCTATTCCTGGCTAGAATTCTTTTCTTCTTTGTAAAATGTCTGTCCCCCCGACCCATAAGCCCAGCTAAACTGCACCTCCTGACACCTGATGGTGCCTTTGCCAGTCCCACAGCAACTGGCACAGACCACAGGCAGCACTTAGCATGTGGCAAGCACTGTGGGCCTTCCCACCAGACAGTGGGCTCCTGCAAGATGAGACAAAGCACGACTTGGATCCAGCCCATTTCTGCAGGGCATTGGCTGAATGTAGGACATCTGTCCTTAGCTTCTTGCAGCTTTGACTCATGCATTCATCTGTCTGCTGCTGGCCATGGGAATGCCCCAGGTTAGCCCTGGCAGCCTTCCCTTCTACATCTATCAAGCCCTGACCATACTGAACGAGCTGGCACTGTGGTCAGTGAAAGGATAAAAAGACCTATTTGCTCCTGTGCTGAACAGATAGTCACAGCTCTGGTTGTTCAACATGACAGACACTGCCTATCAGGCTGCTCTCCTGATCCTACATCCTACTGGAGAAGCTTGCGTTCTCATGGGTGGAGTAATGTAAGATTTGGCCCTTGACCTTGGCCCACCCTTGCCTGTGTCTATCCCTGTCATGTGGAAGAGGTGCCCCAAACCAGGCAACCCAGTTCCACCTAGCAGCATAGGCAGGTATGTGAATGCCTTAAGCAGAAATTCAAGTTTGTCCACTTGTGTCACTTTCCTTCAAAAGGAGGTCTACAGAGACCTGGTAGCAAATACTAGTTATTTAGGCAGAGAATTCTGAACCTCCATGTATCTAGAGTATGGTCCTGGAAAGGTGGACACTGATCTTAACCCCGGTTTCTTCAGTGGAGGGTCCAGGTCCAGGTTAACTCTGGTCTTCAATACCAAGGATGGCTAAGTTCCACACTATAGGCTTAGATCCCTTTAGAAGGAGAGCTTAAGGGTGAAACTACTCATGTTTGTCCAATGCCTTCATGCCCACCTGGGAAGGCACTACCATGGGCGGCAGAGATTTACTGGAATCCTCAGCTTAGGAAGATCAAGGCAAATGCCCCTCCTCTGCCTTCAGCTGATGCCAAAGGTTCCTGAGTGGAGGGGGCAGCTACCGGGGTCACCATTACCTCAGGAGGATGGAAGCTCACACTGGTTTGGGATGAAAGAAGAGATTTTCTCTCAGATATCAAGGCAGCAGGGTGCTAATGGCCCCTGAGGAGCACCTGGGTCTGCTCAACCTTGCGACCGAGCCTCTGTGGTGCCAAAGCTGGCATCCGTGTTAATTGTTCCAAGTGTACAACTCCCCTGAGAGCCTGCTTTATCACTTGGTATTTTCAGAGCACATCGTTGCTTGAAAAGGGACTTATCAAGCCCCTCTCTCTCCCTGGGGAAGGTTTCTGGGGGTCAGAGTGAGGAAAGACACTGGAAGAGTTTTGCTTTCACCAGCAAAGGCAACTTATGGGTCCAGAGAAGTTATACACAAAGCAAGGACAGCAGAAGGGGTTCCAAATCCGTATCTGACCTGACACTGACAGCACATATTGTGCCTACTGATCCAGTCCAGTGTGGAGTGAGAGATAAGGTCTCTGTGCCCCAACTCCCATGAGTCATGGTGGGCTTGTGACTTCAATAGAGTCCAGTAATGATGACTTCCAAGTGTGACTTCCAAGGCAAAGGCATTCAAGATCACGGTACTCCTACTTGTTCACTATAACCCTCCCTGAGTTTCCCTAGGGAGGCCAAACAGGTGTTCTGGCCAACAGCCCCAGTGAGGTCAGTCCTGTGGCCACCCCAGCCCAGTCACCAGACATAGGAATGGAGAAACCTCTATGAAAGGTCCCTCAATGCTAGCCATTGGAATCACCCCACCCTAGGCCCTGATCCTGTGGCCCAGTGCTCCCCTGTGTCCTTTCTGAACTACTGACTTACAAGGACTCATGAAATGGTTAGGGCTTGTCACTAAATTTGGGGACTTTGCTTGAAGGCAATATATCACCAGATTGGAATTAAGAGCATCTAGGAGGAGAGTGAATGCCACAGAGATGGGAAAGCACAGTGACACAATTAGTTCAGAATTCGACCTCGGTCTTTTCTGAGATATATCTTCACATACATCCTCCCCCAACTCTCCAAATGGGAACAAAGCAAATCTAAGACCTCCCACCCACAGAGTCTGCGAAGGAAGGTGCCAGGGCAATGGCGGACATCATGAACCAGAAGGAAGGGAATGAACGTTTAGTGATAACATACAATGTGCCAATTACTACTGCATTGAACATACCAAGAACAGATTTGGGAATTAAGCAATGTTCAAAATAGCCCCTGATCTCATGGGGCTCACAGGTGAGTGAGGTTGACAGAATATAAGTAAATAGATAATGTTTTATGTCAGACGGTGATCAGTAGTATAGGGAAAAACAGTTGTGTAAGGAGAAAGCCAATGGCATTTTGGAAGAGCTCCGAGTTTGAGCAGACAGAGCAAGGTCAAATGGTGGAGAGCAAGTCTGTTTGACCTCAGAGTTCATACTTTGGGCACAAGGAGAGAATATATATGGGTATTGTTAGAGAAGGCATTTCGGGAGATGGCTCCCTGCAGGGCTCAGAGGACATACCAGATGTGTAGAGAGAAGAGAGGGGAGGCCTCTGTGGGCACTAAGAGGGGTACTTACACAGAGCACATGGAGAACCACCGCCCCCTGCCTTCTGTCCTCGTTGGTAAAGATGTCCTTGGGAAATTCATGTAGGGCTAAAGAGGGAGAAAGAAAACCAACTTAGAGATGACACCATTTCAGTACTGGAGACCTCTTTTGAATGGGGTCCATGTATGTGGATGAGAAAAATGACATCTTTATGCTCACAAATCTCTAACTGGAATTGTCCTTCCATCAGATAAAGGCAAAGGCCACAAACCACAGTCCTGCTGGAAGACCTGGGACTCCACCCACTGTAGAAATGTTCATGCTACGTGACACTGTGATATTTGCTGCTTCCACTCAACACTTCAGCCTGATGGGAGGGCAGGATGTGGATCACTACTTGTGACTTAAAGTGTCACTGAGGAAACACGTGAACACTGTCACACATCTGTTTTCTAATACTTCAGCACCTTCACTTCAATATGGGCAGGCTCCTTTGTAACAGTGTATATTTTGTTGGATGTATTAAACATGTTTTTCTAAGCAGGGTCTGTAGGTTTCTAAGGGATCTATGACACAGACAGACATGGCTAAGGCTCCTGCTCCAAATCTTCTCTCACGTTCCTCCTCTCCTTTTCCAGGGTGCCTGCGCTGACTCGACCACACTTGCCACTGAGCTAGAATATCCACCACAGGATTGCTCACACCCTTCTCCCTGATCCAGACCTTTGAAGCCTGAGTCTGTATACTGATGCTCCCTAACTTGTGCTGACTGTACCCAGACATCTCTTCTCTCCTCTTCTGGACATTGCATGTGTTCATTCACTTGAACAATTACTAACTGAGCAGATGCTGTGCACCAGGCGAGGTGTAAGGTGTTAGAAATTTAGAGATGAGCACTGTAGTATGTGCTCTCATATTCTCAACAGACAGAATTCCCTGAAGATAGCTTCCACTTTCTTTCTTTATATATCTTTGTTTATTTTCCTATACAGATTGAACCATCAGCCTGGAATTGCACCTCCCTAACTGTGCCCCATATACCTGCCTCTCATAAAACCCAATCAACTCTCCTAGCCACAGATGTGCTCAGAGGTCCTGTGGCCCTCCAGGAGTGTATCAGGTCAGGCTCTACAGGAAACTGGGTATGTAGCACCTGCCTCAGCTCCAGTCCAGCAGACGCCACCAGCTCAGGAAGGCAGGATTTCCCTCAGAGCCCCGAGGTCTCCAAGTCTTTCTCCATTGAACACTTGGGGAGACCATGGCTGTCATTAGGGAGGATAGAATGACAACAGCTTCCACTTATCTTATTTCATGTTCCCCCAAAGCAGGCCCTCCCACAAGGATTTCGTGGTACATAGGTTATTTTGGAGGTGACTCCTGGACATACTGTGAATGAGGAGACAATGAGACCACGGAGGGAGATGAGTCAAAGATGGTGGCATTAATTGAGTAGATGACTTCTCAGGACCTCTGGGGTCTGCTCCTGCTAGGGACCTTGGGAGATCACACAGAACACATCTCAGGATCATAGCTCATTGGCTGGGGTGGGGGGTGGGGGTTAAAATGCAAGCTTTTTGGTTACTCCTTAAAAAGGCTCCAGTCTGCTTCCAGAGTGACACTGGATGAAGATGTGGTACAGGTCTTAGAGTCATGCCATGGGGAGTCCAAGAGTACACCCGGTGAATACACATGGCTCACATGTGCATGTCTAGCTAATCATGCTTGTGAATTTTATACACCCCTTTATGAAATGGAGATGACAAGAAAAGACAGGAATGTTGTGATCAACCTGTGTCTTTCTAAGTGAATGGTATTCTAAACAGGTTGCACTGAGTCATTCTGATAAATGGGAAAGGAAGGGTAGCCTGGAGCATTCCACCTTGAGAATCAAGAGGCTAAAATCTAGAAACTATCGTAATGGATGAGGATGTAGAGAACAAGTCAAAAGTTCATCTGTCAAGGGCCTGCCCCTTCCCCAACTTCGGGAAGCTGTAGCCGGAGGCCTGATCTGTGATGGATGCCAGCAAAATGGTCACATGTGGGGCCAGCGCACATACAGCCCCCAGTCCTCAGGCAGAGAGAGAACCAGACCTGGGGACTCAGGTTTGAGCTCTCACTGATATGTAGAAGTCAGCTGCTTCTTTGTTTCCTCCCTCAGGGGTTTCTTACATGAGGAGCAACTCAGCTCTTAGCAGAAAGGGGCTGACATCAGCAACTGGAGTCAAAGCTCAGGGGGTGGCTGCCCTGCCACCTGAAGCTTCAAGCACCCATACAAGAACTCTTCCTCCCAACCTTGCCATGGTTCATCTATGAGGTAACCCAGGGCCTGCCATGGGATGGTTTGAACAAGGTATCCATGTCAGTAAATGACACATTGATGTTTTGAATACAGGCATTTTGATTTTAATTCCCCATGGTCCTAAGCAAAGCAAGTAGAGGAGTGGAATTGCCTTGAGTAAATTGATCCCACTGGGCTTTGAATTTTGGTAGGGAAGGGTCTCAGCGGAGTCTTGGCGTCTGGCATCTGGCCAATTCTGGGGCCTGGTTGCGCTCCCTGGAGAAGACCAGGCTGGACCACACGGCCCTGCTGATCAAACCCACAGAGCCATTGCTGACTCAGGAAGCGCCGAGGTGCTGTTTCAAGCCCTGGTCACACAGGCATGAATGAGAGGAAGGACCGCAGATGCTCCTCAGGCTCCTCCTTCCTCATGGCTCAGGGACCCTCCTCTCTCTCCAGGGAGGATGGGGGCTTGGCATGACCAGATTTTAGTCCATCCTCACAGCCTGGTGTCTGATACATTACCGAGACTCTGTGAAGGGTGCCTCATTATCTCAGAAGAGAGGCTGGTCATGAGAAAATCTGCAGAAATTCTCTATGGGATGAAGCCAATCACCACCCTGTGCACTCAGCACTGGGATCTGCAAAAGTTGCAGCCAGCACTCTAGGGCTTCCTCACCCAACTGAATGCGGCTGGTGAGTGGCTGAGATGAAGGGTGGTGTGAGGGGAAAAGGAAAGCAGAGGAGAGTCAGTTAAATGATGTCAAACCAGTTTGTGTCAAGAACAATGAAGTTCTTATTTGGTGATTCACAGTAACATGGAAGGAATGTCCAGGTCCCACAAACCCCTAAGAAGCTTCCCCCAGCATCACCCCACTGGGACTACATTTTGCCTTACAGCTACTCTGTAAAACATGTTTTGGTTCTGGGGGTGAAACTGTAACAATGATTTCAAAGAGCTATGCACTACTTGTGAAACATATGTTACAGAACAGAGCAATTATACCCAACACACAGCAAGCCAATAGCTGGATGCTGAGTGTTTGAAGTAGGGAAAGGTTAATTATCAAGAGGTGCCAACTGAGGAAGTGGGAGATCTACTCTGTTTCAAATCCACTTCCCCAACTATGGGGAGTTTCAGAGGCAAAGCACACATGCAGGGGTCAGTGCAGGGGAAGGGAAGGTATGTGGGGGAATTCCGCAGGCACTGACAGATACTATGGCATTGACAGGGAGGGGTCTACCGGTTTATCAGGCTGATTATGAGGCTCCTGCGTCTCAATAGAAAAGCTGGTTCAATCCATTATCTGTGCTTCTCTAGGCCAAGTTTATCTACAGTAGACTATATGTTAACTAAATATCATAGATTCTTCAGTTTACGATTCATTGATTTTGCTGGATGACTAGGTTCACTGGGTCCCTACTGACTTCCCAGTTACAAATACTTCATTTGTTTCATTTTTCCTCTTATACATGCACCAACTTTTGGGGAAAAATGTCACTAGAAAAGATTTCTTTTAAAAACTGAGCTAGAAATTCTTTCCTCTCGCCCTCCAAGTTATGAATTTTCTTTCATAGGCCCCACATGGCAATATCTAAAGACTGCACCCCTCAAGAACAGGCCTGGAGATAAAGGTTGGAATGGCAGCAGTTTATCTGGAAGGTTACACCAGGAAGGGAGTGCAGAGGTTAGGCTAGGAAGGGAGGAGATGTTTAGGGAGGGTGAGACACGCCAGATTCACTCTGAAAGCTGGTCTAGAACATGCCTCAGAGTTGTCCTTGGAAGCTCAGTTGCTGAGGTTTGTCCATGGATGTCTATCCATCACTATCAGGGACTGTTCCATAGTCACGGCTTGCTTATAACCTCTGCTTAGTCCTGTACTGGCCAGACCAAATGTATTCCTGGTCCGGAGAAGGCCCTAGACAGTATGAATCAAAAGACCATCTGTACATCTGGCTTGGTGATGCCTAGTGTCTGCTACAATCCATAAACCCCAACCCTTGATATATCAAGCCTCCTTCAATTAGAAACTGGAAAAGAGGAAGTTCCAGGTGTCTTAATAGTAAATTGAGACCATAACTTACACATATAATTGACATCAACATACAGTAGAAGGCCATAGGTGGAGGTGACAGAGGAGGCCTTGCACCCAGGGTTAAAGTTCAGGGTAAACTGTTGTTGGGACTAGTCTTCCCAATCCAGCTTGGAAGGCCCCAAAGAGTAAGATTTCCACCAGAACCAGAGGTAGGGCTGCATAGCAACATGTTCTTAATTAAATACTGATCCCACCATGTTAGAAGGTGACTCATTTGCAAAGGATAACCAGATGACTCTGGCTGCAGAGAGCATGACTCAGGAGCAACTCTGTCACTGGAGGTCCATTGGGGCAGTAACTTCCTATGAGAGAGCCTCTATTATTTATCATAAATACCAGTCAGTCCTCCCTTCCCATTGATACATGGCCTACCGATGCACACACTGTTACTTACAAACTATTGCTTTGTTGTGGTCCTAAAGCAGTTTGATATAATTGTGTTTAATCATCCTAAGGAAAGGGTCAGTGTGGTATCAAGAAAATCGCCCTCAGTTGGAACCTGGAAATGGGTTTAACCCCAGGACTCCAGCGGTGTGAGCTTTGGTGGTGTGTCACTTCATCTCTCTGACCTCAATCTGCATACTGGCCACCTGAAAAATGGCCTGAAGTTCTTCTTCTCTGTTCCCTCTAGTCTACACACACAGTACAGGCAAGTACATAGCAGAAGCTTAAGAAGTGTCTATATGACAAAATCTTTGAAGGCTCAGACCCTGGACATTGACCAGAGAGGAAGTACGAGCCCTGCTGGCCCAATGGTTCAAGAAAAGAGCTACCCATAAGAGCTTTCTTCCCTGAAACCCAACCTATGCCCGACCTGATTGACCCATGAAGACACATGGGAAACAGTGTTTCCAGACTAGTCTCACCTCTCCAAGGAAAGAATAAATGGAGACAAGGTAGCATGCTGGCCAGGGAGGCTCTGCCCAGTGCTTCTTAGCCTCTGTCTCCTCATTTGTTAAACAGGATGAGGCCTCTGACTCCTGCAAAGCTGATGACACTCCATTGCCCTCCACATGGGTGTGCTTCCTCACACTCCAATCCCACCTAACCATGATGGGGAACATTGCCTAGTCAAGGTGTGGGATGGATGCTCATCTTTCTTTGGGAACGTAAACACTTGCATTCCTTGGACTGTTGATGAGATTCTGCATAAGAACCCACGGTAAGGAATGAAACCCCAGTTCTTATCCCACCTGTTTAACACTCCACATCTCAAGAGTCCACTACATTTCTAAGATGGTGTGTAGATTGCAGCCTTGCAAGGCTGCTGTGAAGAGCATAGATGGTGTGTGTGTGTGTGTGTGTGTGTGTGTGTGTGTGTGTGTGTGTGTGTGTGTGTGTGTGAAATTCCTCCTATCATGCTTCCTAGACTGTATATCCCTGTTCTTCGTAATGATAACATTGGGATTCAGTTCAGGACAGAACACATTCTTTTCCCCTATGGCCAACTCCCGACTTGTGTTGGAGTCTCCTAATCCAGAATGGTGTTTAGTTCAGGTGAGCTGCAGAATGCACGGGCCTCCAGGTAAGTGCTTCCTGTGTTCAGAACTTTGGAGTTACCTGTCCCACATAGCATGCTGGGATCAGCTACACAGCCAACTGAGGGTTCCTCCCAAGTACATTCCAAATCCTCAAAATCCCTTTCTGTGTGTCTTCCTTTGCTCCAATATTCATTCAGTGCATCCTGCCAACCGCAGGCCAGCCAACGCCGCAGTGCTGTTCCCATGGAAACCACAGAGTTCTGAAGGGAGTGGGTCACCCTTTACCAAGGCAACAGCCATCAGCAGCCCTGCTTCTCTCTCCTAGCTGCTTTCCTGATGCCTGAGTTTGATGAATCCAATGGAGTTTTAAAGGAAGTGTTTTCTGCTTTATTTGGAAAAAAAAATGCCATGAGGACAGTCATGGCATACTAGTCACAAATAGTCACATATAGACAAAATGGAGCAGTCCAAAGTGAAGATCATCACACCCCAAGAAGCCCAGCTCTCGAAACACATCTGAGCAAAAGGCTATGCAGATGCAGACATCAGAATACTGGTGTCTCACTCTGGGTCCTTTACATAACAAAATATTTAGTGCATCTTGATTGATTGTCCCCTTGGGGGTTGCCTCCAAGAATCTGGGGCTCCGCCACTGCCCAATTCCTTCACTGCAGTGAGAAGTTACCTCAGGCTTCTGTTGTAGACATTCCCATCTGTCCTGATTCTCCCTTGCAAGGCCTGCTGCTCCCTCTTAACCAGCATGAACATTGGGAAACCTTTACTGCAAGGTGTGGAAACAGTATCCCACAGAGCCTTCTTGACTCTTTTTGGGGGCTTGCGGTACTGTGTGAATAACCGAACAAATAATCTTCCAGTCAAAATGCTGTCATTTGTTGCCTAAGTGAATGTTCAACTCAATTACACTGAGCGCTCCCTGAAGAAAGGACCCTGCCACTTCTCTCTCAGTGGCCAAGGATATATAATGATAGTAGTAAGTACCAAATGAAACAAGTGTGAATAAATTCTGAAGGCCTTTATCCCAGATGGACTTACTGGCTGAGAAATGACACTGGGAGAGAGAGTTCAGTAAAACCCTCATAACTGTATTCCAACTCCAGTGGCCATGTGGGCTGTTGACAAATATTCCATTTCTCCTTGTTCTAGGTCTCCTTCAAGATTAGGTGGGGCTATGAAGGTCGCTTTGGTTGATAAAATGTGAGCAAGATAACATGTTGCATGCTTCTGTACAGGCTTTACATGCTGGCATCACATAGCATTTTCTTGTCTGAGCCCTCAGGGAAACAGAAGCCAAGAAGAACTTTCCATCAGCCTGGGTCCCTGAATGACCTATATCAGAATCCCAACCCCCCAATACACCCTTTAGTGCCTGTCATATGAATAGAATGTAGCATTTGTATTCTTCTTAGCTACTGGGACCTAGGAACTCTTTGTTACTCAGCATATCTGAGCCCAACCTGAGTAATGCAAGAATTAACATGATACTGGTAACCCTATAACATTTTGCACTCAAGGTCCTGTCTTACAGACATTCCTGGTTTCTCCACTAGACCAGAGAAATGTAATTAAGGGTGGAGGATATTTATTCTTTACTATGTCCCCAAGGCCTAGCAAAGTACCTGGCATAGAAAAGACACTTAATGAATGTTTGTTGATCAAATGAACACATTTGTAATAACTGAAGTTCCCTGAACAAAATTCTCATAAAAGAATCTCTGTGAAAGTGGATGTGGTTAAAATTTAATTTTCCAAGTATTTAGTCTCTGAAAAAGTCTTAGAGAGAGTGTTATGCCCTCCTCTTATGCTCAGTGAGGTTGAGTCACAGGAGTGTAAGGAGAGGCGTATGGCAATGGGCATGCAGGGTATCCTGGGAGACTGCAGTCTTCTGTGAGCTCATCTTCAAAGTTTATGTCTCATAATACTTGAAAAACTGTCAATAAATGAATCATATGCAAAAAGATGCACATTTACTCAGCCCTTATCATGTGCTAGGTACTGCAGCCAACCCTAGCTACAGAAAGGCAAAGAATGCACAGTACTTATCACTGAGGAGTTACCATCTGAGTGGCTGAAAGTTTAGGTCGGTGAAGGGATCCGCAACTCTTTCTGAAATCATCCCAATAATTTACGTATTATGAATGTAAGGATAGTACTAATCTTTGAACTTTGTAAATATATATTTATCACTTTTTCATTGCTTCTACACGATAAAAGGCATTCTCAATCACAGATAGGTAAACTGAGGCCCAAGGAAGGCAAGGAGCCAGCCCAAATTCATATAGATGTTAGTGGAGAAGTTGGGATTTTAACTGGGGTATGATTTTTGAGCATGTTGGCTCCTCTGTACTATAAAAAGATAAATTTCTTCTTAAAACCAGATCTTCCTTTCAAAAGCCAGAAACAAAGTTCTGGATTCAGATGGATTGATGTGTGCATGGAAATAAGATCATGAACAGCATCTCTGTGAGGGCATGTGTAACCACAGCCTTGTGTGAATGAGAGCCTTAATATAAAGAGCTTGTCAAACTATCAGTCAAAAAAAAAATCACCAATCCAATTTGCTGAGAAAGGTTATTTCAGTCTAATACGTATGCAGTGATATTTGCATAAGGCAACCTGGGTTTTTAATAAGAGCCCAAAGACTGGGTTTGAAGCCCTCCACAGCATTCAAGAGTTTTGGGGGCCTTTGGAAAATTCCTCAACCTCTGTCAATCTTCAGTGAAAAATGGGAAAATGAATATATACTAGGATATGTGCTTATTATAAGGATTCATTATGCTGATGCTTATGAAATATTTAGTGCCTGGACTCATGCAAGCAAGTATTAAACTAGCTTCTTTTACTTTATTAAATAATAGCAGGGAAGAAATATGAACAAGTGGTGTTTCCAAGATATCAATGTCTTCCTCTCTTTGTTGGGGGCCTAACCCTTTTTTTTTTATGAAACTATCAGCACTTGCATCTCTTTGCCTGAGGACTTTCCCCAAAGCTCTGCCTAGCTACTGTAGGCTGGATAAACTGGATCAGGTTGCCCACAACCCAGTCCCCCGCCCCCCACATCTTCCAGATGTCCTCAACCAAAGTCTGGTAGAAGGTGAATGAATAATTATCTCAGGTTCCTCACTACTTGGATGAGATAATTCTGAGACATGTTCTGCACTGCTTGTTAGAGTTCACAGCAGGATTAAACTCTAGTTGCTCACTGTGACAACTGGCTTGATAACACTCCTTTGATTGGCTGCCTTCTCTTCCATGTCTCATTTCCTGACTCCTCTATCTGGGATCATTTCCCAAATAAACTTGTACTTGGGTATGCCTCAGGGTCTACTTGTGGTAAGCCCATATTTAGACAAGGGGAGCTAGGCATTTTGTAGTTTTGCACCTCCCCCTGATTTCAACAAAAGGTTATTTTTTTTCCAACAGAGGACTCATTCACATTCAGGTGAATTTCCCACCAAATAATGGCAACAGTCTTCATTGGCCTTATTTCTATGCATTTATAGAAAAATACATGAATGGATAGCAAGACAGATAGTTGGAACTAGCTCACTCCTGAATGCAGGTTAGGAGACTGTCTCTGTCCCTTTTTCATAGTACTGACATTTATCCAACACTCCTGAGAAGCTCCTTGATTTCCACTTTGGATCTCTTTTTCATACCCATATTGGCAAGAGATTTAAAACAATCATCCCACAAGCTTTTCTCCTGGCAGGAAACAGACATTCTTTGCAACTAAAGAACCCCAATCATTAGTTACGTAGACTTTTGGTCTGGCAGAGCACTGAAATGTAATTTGATGAACCGGAAACATACTTCTTTATCAATAATAAAAAGTTATGGCATCAGTGCTGCTCATGTCTCTGAGCCAGCAGCTACTGTAGAAAATACAGCAATCCCATGAATAATGTAGTAGTCTCAGGCCACAAACATGGCAGTGGATAGGAAGCCTATTTGCATGGGCAAGAGCCTACAACTTGCATTTGTTGCTCATGTGGGATTACCAAGGCTGTGTCAGTAATGAATTCTTATTAAAGGAAATGAAATATTTATAGTAAATAGCCCTGTGGTGTTCATGACTATATGCCCTTGTTGGACTGCTTTGTTCCTTAAAATGTCCCTTGGTGACAACTTTAGAGACAGAATGTTTGGATGGATGAACCGAGATATGACCTAGGTGCTATATCTCTCAGGATCTCATGTCTGCTTATTGATCTAGAGAATTCAGGCCAACAAGTTGATGTGCACAGGTACTCCTGAGATAGTTCCTTAACAGAACACACAATTAGAAAGAATACCTGTTCCTCCTCAGCACCCTTGAAGATGAGGTTGCATGAAAAACTTTCTTAGAAAAAATGCAATGAAAGTAGCTCTTTCTGAACGTAGTGATTCCATATAATAATATACATTGAAAATGTTTCATTATGTATTTATATTATGGACAATGATGTATACATGCTAAGTGACTGGAAACCTTCAAAATCAATAATTTTAAAATGTTAACCCATCAAATTTCAGAGCCAAAGTAATTTTCAGTTTTCTGTTAGTCTACATATAAAAGGCTATAACACAAGGACTTGGTGAGATGCCTGATCTTTTCCTTTCTCCATGATGTCTAAGGGCAGATTTGAACTCAATGGTTTTTTTGTTATATCACTTAATTTGTGCGTTAAAAATGAGGATTCCAAATATCATGGATTCATCTCTTGGAAAATAAATGTCACTGAATATGAATGAAAGTTAAGAGAAGAATGCAATTAATCCAAAACAAAAAGAAATTCTAATATCAATTTTTCTCTGTTTCTTTTGACCCATCACTAACCTATACTGAAGGAACATTAACAATAAATATAACAGACTAAATGCCTCTTACTTCTACGCTGTACTTTGGTATCCACGAGGATTTTAAGGTATAGACCAATCGTAGTAACTGATGACAAGAAAGATAGCTTAAGAAGGCCATTGTCCTATCTTAAAATGATCAGAGCGAGACTGGTTACAGTTTAGTGCAGGAAAGATCAACACAGAAGAATTCAGAATCTACTTGATGTGTGCTTACTAATTTCTGATTGTTTATTTGACATTATGGATGATGCACTGAGGAGACCATGGAGTCTCTTGCCTTCCTCTGAGGAGCTTTGATCTAACAGGAAGTTAAATAACTTGAGGGTCATCACTAGTTGTTGTTTTAGACTTTTTTCTAACAAAAGTCTGTTTTGATTATGATTGTAGTCTTGGAATGTAGTCTATGTAAGATTTCCATGGAAAGTCTCAGCTACTCATGACGCCTCTCAATTCTGGGTACTCCAAGCACTGCCTATCCAGCACTGGACTGTCACCGAAATACCTCCTTGAGAATTTCAGTCTTTTGTCTATTATCTCCTGTGGGCTGCTTGGAGTTGCCCTGAAAGCATACATAGTTCAGGAGTCAGTAAGAATCTGGGGGAATATATATGCATGTTTTAGTGTTCACCTGCTGTGTGTTCTTGTTTTCTGTAAAGCTCCCAATTTCCAGCTGCTATGGGAATTCCAAACTCAAATCTCTGATGCCACAGCCCAGGGAGATACACTGGGAGTTTCATTAGTGAAAAAGTGAACAGCTGTGGTTCTCAAATAGTGTGGTTTTCTTCTTTGAAGGTTCATACACCCTCCAGTTTCTGACTGGATTATTAGCTTTCCAGAGCTTTTAATTAAATTCTTTATTTTGTCGAGAGTCTATACCTGTTCCTACAGGAGCATTATAGCCATACAAACTGCTCTACAATGACTAGAAGTCAAAAGTTCAGTATACATTCTCAATCATAACCTACTGCAAAACTTTACAGAAAGCTAAATTCACATGAAAAGTTTCCAGAGCTTGCTATTACCCTATTAAGTTCTCCATGGTATGACTGCAGCCTGAATAAGTGACTCAGTGATCAATAATAAACTGAGGAAAGTGAGGTCACTGTAGGTAGGATGGACAGGCTGGATAAACCATCAACTGGATAGAGAGAGAACTCAATACAGTAGGAAATTACAGGAAGAGATGCTACAACATTCCAAAGCCCTCAACTATAAATATTCCAAGGTCAACACAATCCAAAGAAGCATCTGTGGCAGTTCTGATGTCTCTGACAGGTGATGCCTGAAAGCTCAGAGGCAAGAATGTGTGTGAGGAGGCAAAATGATATTGGAAACCAGCTACAGCCAAGGGAGCAAAATCATGTCCCACTTTCTTCTGGCATCTGGAAGTTCTCTTACATGTTTCCCATAAGTGTCAGATTTTGACATCCTTCATGAAAGTTGGCAAATTGAAATTCACAGCAATAGAAGGTAGGTGTTTAATAAGTGCTTTTCAAGTCTAGACAAATTTATGAAGCTTTAGGAACAGAAATGTAGGCAGCAAACAAAACTTACTATAAAATCTAGCCATTACATAAAGCACATAAAAGTGGTAATGTTTAGAAAAAAGGGAAAATTCTGCTATGGATTAGTCAAGACCAAAATAATTAATACCACATCTTCTGTACAAAGAAGAAAAATCAATACAAGGAAGAGGGAAAGATTTCATTTTGTCCTTGCATCAGAATTCCCTCCTATTCTTCATTACATCAATGACTAAAGAACTTAAGATCTGGTGTCATTACAGGCTAGCTTGTATCTTTCTAAGTTCTATTTCAGGGTTGGTTAGAGGTGAAAATACATTCAACAAAATCCTTACAGAAGTCAACCTAATTATTTTAAGACAACAAAAAAAGGTGCAGAAACAATGGCAGCAGCATAAACTTTGTGACATAACAACCTCGGTAATGGGGCTAGATACAAATGTACCAGGACAAATCTTGGACCTCCTTGAATCAAAGTGAGCTCTTCCTCAACACCCCAAGCATCCTGTAACAGTTTTTATTGTTCTGTCACTCACCTGGACAGTGAGCTCAGTGAGTGGGGTAAAATAACAGATTTTCAAAGAATGGATAAGAAGTTCACATCATTACTTCCTTTTATCTTTTATCATATAAACAATGAGTTTCAGGGAATTTCATATAGCTCTATGGAAGCAATCTATTAAAATAATTATTTAAAAAATACCATTTGCATGTTTAAGATCCTTTTAATTTTGGGCAGGGGATGGCTATAGCAATGTTATTTGTTCTATGAAAACTCTAGTATTTAAGTTTTCTTGCATAGTTTAAAAATGTAGAACCATAATGTCAAACTTATCTGCACAAAAATCTTTAATATCCTAGGTAATACCTAGGTCAGGAGATAAGCAAAGGGGTTGTTTTTCAATCTGAAGATGGAAACAGCAAACCCGATGGAATCTGGAACCAAGGAAATAGGTCCAGCTGTCAAGGGTCCATGGGTGGAAAGGCTGGTAACAGCAGACCTATCCTGAGTCTATAATGCAGAAGCAAATCAAGTAGCTTATTCTCAGCAATTTTAAGCAAATAGTTCTCTACAGAAAGATCGAGTTCCTTTGAGATCTAAAGACTAAAGTGACTCTGATTTCTTTATGCTCACAGCTGCATCCTATAATGATAGCAGGTGAACTTCAGGAAGCATGGGTAGTTGCTACAACCATCATGCTGGTTCAAATCTAGTGAAAGATAACAGGGGAGTAAAAAACAAGCTTTACACCTTAAGGAGTTTATGCCTCAGCTGGAGAGCCAGATTTAAGTGCACAAACACACAAATTGAAGGCAGGTTGTATCCCCAAACATTCAGTATGCCATATGCATGTGCACACATGTTTTGCATGTGTGTGCAGAAGAATATGCACACACATGTATGTAGGTGTGCACGTACACTGTTCACATTGAGTGCCATATATTAACCACCACACATGTGATTTCAGACAACTGTGAAGTTTTATTACATCTCACATGTCTGAGAGTAGACTGGGTTCCAGTAGGTGGTCCTTACTCAGTTTGTCTCATAATTGTAATGATGTAGAGGTTGGAACTTGAATCTTGAAGTCTCACTCACTCACTACTTCATGGCACCTGTTCTGGGGAGACCAAAGGAGTGGGGAGCAGGAACAGCTGGGACTCCTTAGCTTTTCTATCTCATGTGATTTCTCCAGGTTGTCTTTCCTTAGAGTCTCTTCAGCCTGGGAACTTCTTTACATGGCAGCTCAGACCACAGGGCACATATTTCAAGATAGAGTCAAGCGGGGGCTATGTGGCCTTTTATGACCCAGCCTGGGAAATCATGCAGCGCATTTCCACCACCTTTGGTGGCTCAGATAGTTATGAAGATCTGGCTGGTATCAAGGGGAGGAGCAGTAGATACAATCTCTTGATTTTTGGTGGTGGAGGGACACAATTCTGAGGAACAAATGTTCCTAGAGTTATTGTTCTAGCCATTTTGGAAGATGCAATCTGCCACTCTTTACCTTGACCTGAAATGAGAACTAGATCTACAACTATAGAATTAATTTATTTCTATTAATATGGAATAGTGAGTGGTAAGTGAGGCCTGAAGGCAAAGTTTCAGTATGAACCCCAGCAGTGGCTAAGACTATACGCGGTGAGTAAGATTGACTGGAGTTTTGAAGAAGGAAGGGCTTCTATGCTCTCTGAGATAGGTCTTCAATGTTTCTCCTAGAACCATCAGTCAGATTCTCCAGCAGCAACAGTAATGGACATTAAGATATTAACAGGTTAGCATGTCCTGGTGGCCTAGCAGTTTAGTCTATTGGGCATAGTCTACAACATCCCAAGGTCCCTGGTTTAAGACTTGGAGTCAGGGCAATCAAGATTGAAAACTAAATCAAATAAAAGAAAGCGTTTCGTTCACCTCTTTCTTCTCACCTGCATACTCACCTTCACTTCTACCTGTATCTATACTTCAGCAAAAAAGATATTAACAGATCATTGTTTCTCTTACATGACCTTTCCTAATCCTCATGACAACTCTGAGAATTCTGTGTTTGACAGAAGGGGAAACTGAGATCCAGTTCAAAAATCAAGAGTGATCCTAGGGCTAGGTCTTCTAAGTCAAATGCCCTTTCTTCTACATCTAGTAGCCTCCTGGGAATCAATGTTAGTTCACTTTAGCTCACATTTCCCCACAGGCACAGAAATCAAGCATCTGCTTATGCAAATCCTATATTTGTTTTTTCCAAAAGGAAAGACTTCACCCAGAATCTAAAAGAGCATGTGGAATTGCATTAAATTTCATGGTACATTAGAATCCAGAATGAGACCCAAGACTAAAATGGGCCAGTTTTCCTGATTAGCCTTTTACTAAGCCTGGGGCTAGAGAAACATGACCCTGGATTTTGTGGAGTCTGCAGTTCTGCTTTCCCTGAGGGCCTTGTGGTGAGTATCTTTCTCATCTTGGGCTTCCTATTCAGATGAAACAATTTCCTGGCCCCCTTCTACCCAAAAGGGACTGGCTTAGTATTCTTGCTTTATTCGAGTGCTGAGATTGTCCGTTCGTGTCCTATAAGCAGAGAATGAGCTAGGAGTTGATTTAGATTCTTCTGTGATGAATGAAAAGCAAGTTGGCACCTTTTGAAGTGACTTTGTGCCCAAGAGCTCTAATTTTATCATTTGTACATTTTATGGCCATGAGACACTGGTATCCCAGCACTGCTTGGTGTATTAGGATCCACAGAGTGAGGCAGGAAGATCCGGGCTCCTGAAAGATTCCAATTTACAACAAACAGAGGAGGTTAAACATTGGGGAAGAGCTGGCCTGGAGCAGAATTGGTGCTCCTATAAACTCCTCAGATAGTTACTAAAGGGACTCCAGCTCTGCCACCTGCCATTTTCTGCACACCAGCTCCCAGGGTGCTTTAACACCCAACAGCCAGCACCTCAGTCTTCCACAGGCTAACATACCCCAAGGTGTGCCTCTGCTGAACCCTGGCTCCTTCCCCTTCCTCTTCCCTCCCCAGTCCTACTGTCTGCCCTCCTACCAGTTTTTCCAGGGAGCACTTTCAAAATCACTTTCACATGGACACTCATGCCAGACTCAGCGTCTGGGAACCCACTAACCCAGGAACCACACGAATGCTGCTTCTTCCACAAACATTCCCTTGATCATCCCAAAGGAATCCTGCACTAAATCACTACAGAGATTGGGATCCAGACCACATGAGGGCAGGCTGCAGGCTGGGTGGTGGGCAGCGACTTGTTCCCGCCACCACTGAGTAGGACCATGGCATTCCACACTTTCCCTTCAAAGGGTAGAGTCTCAGTGAGCCACACAGATCCCTCAGCAGCCCGTCAGTTCCTAAGAGGCCCATTGGAACTCATTTTTTTCTCTTGAGACTCCAGCATGTTTCTGGGTCCTTGCTGCTTGTTTGGGGCTGGCCAGTGTTTGAATGGAATGATACTAGACTTGACTTGCTTTGAGAAATTGCTGGGGAGAAGGGGAGCAGGATTGGGGTGAGGCAGGGAGTGGAGAAGCCAGAGGCAGAAACAACCAGTCGTGGCCAAAGTTTCCATTCCTGGTGCCAGCTGATGAGAGCCAGGGGTGTCCCAGGGGCATGTCTAACTTGTCTGAACTGAGAGGCGCAGTGAGATCGTCTTCGCGCAGGGTTTTCACTGGTCTTGAACACATTCCAGACATTTCTGTTTTCTACCGTCACATCATTTTTTTTAAGTCTTGTTTTTCCCAGGAAGTTCGGCTTCAAGTAGCTGAACAGAAGTTGTGGTTACATCTTGTCTTGGTCTGTTGGAAGTCAGAACAGACACAGGTGACAAGAGAATACTTAACCCCAAATCTGGGGTGTTGTGGGACAGACCTGGATCTTCGAATTTCATGATATGAAAGAAAATGGCAACTTGGGTTTGGACATGAAGAAGTTGCGATTTGTGTGTGTGTGTGAGAGAGATCATTCACAAATCACAGAAAGGTATATTAGGGAAAAGGCCAGAACTGTTAAGTAATGGTCAAGGGCAAGTTGAGGCATGTACAGGAAGTGAAGTCTTGAAAACATCTTCTGCACAAAAGGTATGGACCACACACATCCTGGCCAGCCTTGCCTTTCCTGGGGGAAACCTACACCACTATAAAATGAATGAAATCAGCTTTCTTTACCCCCTCCTTTTAACAAGTCTAGCTGAATAGCTGATGGCTATGTCTGTGGCTGCTGGTGCTGTAGACAGAGCAAGGTGGTGATGTCTGACCAGCTACACTAACTTGCGTATCTACCCCTTCCCATCCCTCTATAAAATGTCTAAAACGGGCAAAGATATAAAGGCTTGTGAAAGACAGGGACCTTTCACAGACAGGTGAGTGGCACTTTGTAATGTGACAAGAACTCACACTTTTATCACACCCCTGTGTGGAGTCAAGCAAAACAACAAAGTGACCATGTTCCCCTGTAGAGGACACTGCTGGTGTCTGTGAAGACCCTTTCACTATGCACCTGCCACCCAGCACCCTGAATGTTGTCTGCTGATTGATCAGACCACATTCTTCTGAGAGTTGCTACTTCACCCTAAAAGCCTGGAAGATGAAGTCCTGGCTCCCTGTGAGGGCCATGTGCAGCCAATCTCCTGCCTCCAGGTGGGACACCCCGTGTACCTTTCTCTGTGGGGTCAGGCTGAGGTCAGTTTGCAGCTGAGAGCATGTCTTCCCTTCTCTTATCTAATCCTGCTTCTCTCACTGTTCTTTCTCCTGGGAGCTCTCCATCAATAAATCACTCACAGAATCTCTGTCCTAGGGCCCCAACTCAGACAACTCCCTGATCTGGCTTTTGCTCTCTAGTCTCCAAGGGATTGAGGCTTCTTGCTGAAATGTGAAATGGACACCAACTGGTGAGGTGAGTCCCTGTGCAATCAGAGATAATGGGACATACTTTGTCTTTTAATCCCTTTTCAAGTCAACTGCAACTCAGTGTTGAACCAGTGATTATAGCTCTTTCTGCTCCAAGCTCAGGCCCAAGCCTGAGAAAAGCTACCCTCTGGTCTGGGTGCCCTGAAAATGGACAGCGCAGAATCAAATCCAGATTTAGCACCGAGATAATTTTCTTCCCTGCAAAACATCTCTGGAATTGCTAAAACTGGGTAGGATTTCCTTTCTCCAAATCTTCCTCTGAAGGTTAAAGAGGGATTCTGGGGCAATTTTATATTTTAATAAAAAATGTATCTCCCAGATGATCCCGTCACTTTGACGGTAACGAGTATCGGCGAAAGCGGGCAGCTTTGTTGAGATGCCCCAAAGATCTCTGTCTCAGAATCATTCACTGGCTAATTCTGCGCCTCTATGAGACTGAGCCCTGGCACCACTGAAGTCTCACTCTGCAGAAGATCTTCCAACCTGCCTTCTGAAGGGAGACACTATTTTCCTTCAAGGCAAGGATGAAAAATATTTTAAAAGTTTTTGCATGCATGACTAACCTGAGTGGGAGGGACTGCAGATGGGCAAGCTCAGTGTCTAACACAGGTGGCATCTCTGCTTGTCACATGAAAACCTGGTGACTGAGAGTGAGATGTGTTGGCAAATGCACCTTACCAGCACTCTCTCTCCACTACAAAGTTCTATACCCCAGACCCTGGGAGGCTGCTAGGTCCCTCCTAGAAGGAATGGGAGCTATTTTAACTTGGAATGCAGCACGCTAGGCCAAGGGAGCTGCAGCCAAGAGATACAGTGGCGAGCAAGCATGTACGGAGATAGCATTTTCCCAGCAACCCAGGTCTCTGCTGAGAACCCAAAAAAGTAGGCCACACGGGGTTTGGCTGCAGTGAGCCTCTATCAAATCAGCTGCTCTTCAGTGTTTTGGCATGAGGAGAGCTGCACCATCCTCTTGGAGTGGTGCAAAAGTAGGTAGTTTGCATGACAGCGTCCGTGACCCTGCACTCCCACCTCAGACTCCACCATGCTCCCATTTTTTCAGCCATTTTCTTTCCACAGAATTCCAGATTCTCTTGCTCTTCTTCTTCCCCAGCCTCTACCAGCCCTCTTACATTCCACAAGTGCTTCACATTTCCAGATTATTCTACTCTCTTGTCCTCAATCTGGTCCTACAGTGCAGAAAATAGTTAAGTGCTGGTTGAGAAGCAGATGCATGATTTTTATAGAGTATGCTTACAGTACTTGGCTTCTTCATTTGATAGAAATTTTGGAGTGCCCACTCTTCCTTAGTCACCGTGCTCATCCATAAGTAAGTAAGCAATTTTATCCTGGCTGCTTATCTTTCTCACTCTTCTCGTTTTAGACATGATTACATCATACGCCCCTTCAAGACATGCACAGTGGACTATGTTCCATGATCATCATGTCTTCCCAACAGAGATGTGATCTTGGATGGAGAATGCTGGTGTGAACCACTCAGGGAGACAGGAATGAGAGTCATTGAGTTGGCCAAACAAAATGGATCGCACCTTTAAAGTTTCCCCATGTAGGTGGTCACCTGATCAGCTGGTCCTGATTCCTGTCACTATGGTAATGAGTCCAGAACCAACCAGGAGCTACCTGCCAGCCCCACCAGGAAACTTGGGGTCCAAAAATAATTTCATTCTTATAATAAGACACTGGCCATTGAAAGGATAAAATACTATTGGAAATACTAAGAATATTTTTAAATTATTGTTTAAAAATATTAGTATTAAATACATGCACACTTTCTAGTGCCTATGTGCCAAGGTTTCTCCTAGGGAGAAGTTAAATTCAGAGGTTATAGGGCATGCAAATGTTCAGGTTCACAAAATAATTCCAAATTGCACTATTACAATCCCTCCATCAGTAGATAAGAATTCACAGCAATCCACATTCTAGCATACACTTGGTGATACCAGATTTTAGTTTTGCTAACCTAGTTAATGTAAGGTGATATCAGTATGGGACTCAGTTCATGTTCCTGGTTATTAATGAGGTAGATAATTCATATGCTGATTCACAAGTTGGGCGCTTCTTTCTCTAAAACACTTATTTTTATCTTTTGGCTATTTTTCAACTTGATTGTTTCTTTGATGTGTAGAATGTCTTTATATATTCTCAATACTGTTTCTGTTATTGGTTGTATGTTTTACAAATATGTTCTTCCAGTCTGTATCTTGTTTTAGATAAAATTTTAAATTTAAATATAATTATAGCTACTAAATACACCAGTAATCTTAGCAGTCCCTTTCTCTTACATACAGCAGGATGTGTTTTCAGGTATGTGCATGACTTGTGGGTTATATGAAAACAAACTTTCAAAAATGTTAATAGTTACAAGACTTTTACAATGTTAAATTATGGAAGATATTTTAAATCACTTTTAAAAATTAACACAATTGGATACTCCCTGGTGGAACAGTGGTGTGGTCCACCACCTGTGGCCAGCACTGTCCACAGACATCACAAGGACCCAGGGACATATCCCGGGAATGGGTGAACAACCAAGATGAATAACTAAGTAAAATAAAGTGCTTCTCCCTCTTCTCTCTTCCTCCCTGCCTGCCTCTGCTCACTGTCATCCTGCCTGCACATTTCCTTTAAAATAAATTTATATACATTTTTGAAACAGTTTAAGAAAAGTATAAAGGAAGTAACTGTCCTGTGACTATGCGGAGACAGTGAACATGTAACTGGGCTGTGGACCACTAGAGTACGGGCGTCTCGGCCTCAATATGAAAGGGTCAAAGGTCCACAGCAAGTTCTGGGGTTCTGGGGTAGTATTTTCCTCTCAGACTCTCCTGCTCTCAGACTGGGAGATGACTGTAACCTCCCACATACAGGGAGCAGGTGTCAGTCAGGTAAAAAAGGCAAATAACTCATCCAATACCACAGACTCCACAGAGTCAGGTCTAAAAGCCAGTTTCCTTCAACTCCAGAGCCCATGCTTTATCCACAATATTGTCTTGACATTCAGAAAGTGTGCACCTGGCCTAGAGAGTAAGGAAGAACAGGGTGACTTTGCTGAGGCCAGAGCCTCCCCTTGAAATTCTGGCCAGGCTGCCTCTCTTCTTACTTGACACTCAGACCTGGCACACAGTGGACCAGCCTGGGACCTGCCCAGCCCCCTGTTTCATGTGTACCTCATTCAGTTTGGTTCCAGCTCCCACAGCACAGGGCGCCTTTCCTAGGGTGCCTGCTGAAGAATGGGGTGCTCCGATGATGTCACCTTCCCCTACCCGCCAGTCCCTGACAAAGGCATCTCCTTTGCCTGGGGTTAGGACACTTAGGGGGCATAAATTACACTGGAGGGCCTCTTGTGGGGAGGGGCAGTCGTTCTGGGAAGGACTTTTACCAAGGTCACACCCCCACTTTTTTCCCACTTCCTGCCCCCTCCCTGCCTGCATGTCAAAGTAAGCCCATTGCACTCTCAATTCAGGACAACTTCTGTGGAGCAGAGGAGGGCACATGAGAGGACATGGGAGCAGGACAGTGGGTGAGGAGCTGAGGAGACTCCAGGATATGCTGACAGCTCCACCCCTACCACCTGGAGGGGCCAGAGCCAGGAGGAGCAGAAGCCCAGTTCTCATCAGGCCCGCTCTGTCCATCAAGTACATAGGACAGTGATTTCACCCTGAGGTCAATGCTGTTGCTCAGGGGCATGGGAGACAGATGGCTTGTCCCATGGTCAACTGATTGGGAATGTGGCAACTAAGGCGGCAGTGCTGAGGAGTTAAATGCAGAAAGCAGCTTTGAAGAGGATTGTAACTAAGAGGAGGGAGCTAAGGAGGAAGGGAGGATCAAGGGCCAGAAGAAAGCAGGTGAAGGGCAAGGCACAGGAGACTGCCTTCTTCCCTGGAAGGCTCCGCCCAGCTCAGGCGAGGGACCTGGGGTAAGGTGCTGATGTCTTCAGAGTTCAAATGCAAGAAGACTGTGAGGCCCGACTTCCTGGAGGATGCTAGGACCAAGTTCACATGCTGCCAGTGATTATCACCACAACTAAATAACGAGTGTTTGGGAAAAGGGGAAAAGGCAAAACTGAATTGTATTACAGTTCCACAGTTGTCGATATGAAGAAAGAACTTTCTGTTCAATGAAAAGGAAGGCAAACAATCAGAGTGAAAACACTGCAGTAACACCAACCCCCATGAGGGAGGAGACGGAGAAAGAATGTTTCATGCCTCAGTCACTCACACCTAAACAAGAGCTACAGAGGCACATTTTAACACTTCTGAGGGGAGCAAGCGGCCCCTCCCCCAGGCAGATCTGTGTTGTTTTACACAAAGAGCTCATGGAATCACTAGTGTCTTTGTAAAATCCTGATCCTAACGTCCCAATCATGATAATAGCTCTAATTCTTTCAACAACTGAGTCATTACTGCGTTTTAGCAGAAGTCCAGAGGCCAGCTTCTTCAATGGTTCAAATATGATGCCCTTGGAGATCTTTTTGGGTGGTTAATTATGTAGATAATAACATGGGGGTACCCAGCAACTTTCCCCAGCAAGAGATTTGATTCCATAAAAAAGAAAGTCAGTGGGACCCTTGGGCTCTGACCTGCCTCTCTCTTGGGCTTAATGGATGGAGTCAGGTGGAGAGAGGGGTCAGGAGACATTTTTCAATGGATGGTTTTCTCAGGAGTCTGAGAAAAGCTTCTGTCTGGGGACATAGACCAGAAGCCACTTTCTCAGTGCCCAGAGGACTATAGGTTGTGCACTGGAGAGGTGTTAGCTGAGGGTTCAGGATTGAGTTTCAGCTCATTACTGTCCACAGGGACAGATGGGAGGAGGTATGAGGTCAAGAGGATACTTTGGGTGAACTGGCAAGAGTTCCTATGGCCAGCCTGGGGCCAGTGAAGTGTGGTTTCCGTGATTTTTTTTTTAATAGGAAAATTTACAATTTCCTTTGTTCACAATGCTATCTAATTTTAGGAAATTGAAATTCATCTCAGTCTGTGTTTTACACCATTCCCACAAGAATTCTAGTGTCCTTTAC